>JARHVA010003389.1:527500-700000 GCA_037957365.1 Torreya grandis
ACTTGTACCTTAAATATTATAGGAAGCTATGACACATGTTAGTAATAGTTTGATTCTCCTAGAGTTCTTTTCATAGACTCTAGAGGGTGAGCCATTAAATTGATTTCACCATTCACTTAGTAGTGGTTCGCTACATAAATAGGATGAGATAGAGGAATTATTTATCATTCATCACATATATAATAAGGGACATAGAGTCACATATGAGAGGTTACTTTCACTATACTAGGGTATGTCAAAAATAATGAGCGATTACATCTTGTAATTTAAATCATGTATGCAATAATTAGTTTATTACCTAATATATTTAGAGTTACAATACATATTTTATATAGGTGTCATATTCACTCTTAAAAATAAAATAATAAATGATACATACAAATCATTTTGACACTTATGCTACAATGATATCATATTAGAGTAAGAGTTGGGATTAGTAGAGCCACATTTAGAGATAGATTTTGAGGAGCCATATTTGGATTTGGGAGTATCATAGGTAAAGTAACAAAATATGGTACAAACACATGATACACATATTCCTAAATAAAAATTTGAGAATAAACAACCAATAAAGATACTTGACAAAGGAAAAGAGACACTTCACATAACATCTCTCATAGTGAATAGATCACATGACACCAATAGTGGGGATATATAGTTTTTAGATAGAGATAAGCCTCATGATATATTATTTACATTAATAAATAAATGGATGGCCACCTATCCTTTTACTCAACATCATCCAAATCTTTGTTTGGAAAGAATAAGAAACAAACAATATTTCAATTATCAAAGAATCAAAGGACATTAGGATAATAATTCTTGTGTAATCAAATATCATATTGATAAATGTGTTGATGGAGGAAATATAGAATTCACAAAGGGGGAAATAATATCTCCTTCTCCACACTTTCATAGATCACACTCATCTATGAGTGAGTTATCCCAAGATATTGCTTTTAAGGAACCATTATTTACTCATCATATATGGTTTCTGGGAAACCTACTTATGTGAGATATCATGCACCATAAATTTGGAAAAGATGGAAGCCAATTCATAGAGATCAACCTAATTATATAATTATGGTAAAAAAATGGAAACCAACCCCGCCACTAGTTTTAATTTCAGCCCCACCACTAGTTTTAATTTCACCATCACTTAAGATATTTGGTAATAATCATAGAGATTAGAGCATGGTTTGAGTTCAAATATCAATTAATATATTTGGAAACAATCATAGAGATAAAATCATTATTTTATTTTGACCATTAATTAATATATTTGGAAATAATCATAGAGATCATAGCATAGTTTTAGTCTGAATACCAATTAAGATATTTGTAAAACATAATACACATTAGATAACAATTTCAATAAGATAGCCAATTAAGCTATTTTATATAGAGTCTACACATATATCTACCAATAGTGCACCAGAGTATTATTTGTTATAGATTATACTTCTATTCCTACACAACATGAGTATTATGGTCACTTGTTTACCATGTCATCTAGATTTAGATATTACATGCCAAAATCACTTGATCCACACTTAGATAAACTATGACACTTTGATAACAACTAAGAACTAACATTCCTAATATAATATACATATCTACTCCAACATCCATATCCATATTATCAATCAATTACAATTATATAGCCTAACTATATACATATGTGTGTGTGTGTGTGTGTGTGTGTTATATTCATTTCTTATGTTTTGATATATATATATATATATATATATATATATATATATATATATATATACATACATACATACACACATACACACATATATAAACATAAGAAATTAATATAACCAAAACACTTAATCAAGTAAATAATGCCATAAATAAAAATGCCAGATAACACAATCTTCATGTAATAAAAATTCCATATATATATATATGATTTGAGACAAATTTTAATAAAATAATACATAATCATTGAATAATCATATTTTAGTCCCCAGACAACCCTCCTCACTCTCACTCTTAGATACATCTAAACTAGAGATAGATTCCCTCATACCCCCTCTAGATCTTGATCTAGATATATGTCTTTGCTCTCTATCACATAGAACTACCCCCTCAAACACTAAATCCACATGATCTTACTATAGATGAATATATTCATCCATGATCCTACCACCTTACCCACCTAGAACATAGGGTGTGATCATAGCTCACCTCTACAACTCAACACATGTCTTACCTCTATCATCAACTACTCAGCTATACGTAGTGGTGGCAATGGTTGTTCAATCAAAAAGGTGGGCATGAATGCATATAAATCCTATGACCCCCATTTTCCATGACATCATCAAACATATGTCATGTTATATCTCATACACACAACCTTAATAATGGTATCCTAGTACTTGTCATCTCCTAGACCTGCACACACAAATACAATTCGTTAGATATCTAATCAAGTCAAGAACTAAACTAAAAACCACATACGAATTAATAATCACAACATACCTTCAACAATCCTAACAAAGTCTAGATCTAATACATCCTATATGATATCCCCATCTCTTAAAAATGGTGCAAACCATCTATGTTGCCTCTACCATATTATGTAAGCATCAATTTATCCTATGCCATCAACATCATGTATATATATCATAGTATCTTGCTCCATCACTAGAATCAAAACAAAATCAATAGTTGTGGGTCTCATCTTACTACCCATCCTGAATAGCACCCAAAATTTCCTTAAACATAGCTATGGTATAGGTGTCACATACTTATTAACACTAAATTTTCATGTCACCAACTCATATTGAAATATATTAAACACATTGACCAATAGTCATGTAACTAGTAGCTCACTCGAACCCATATCAACTAAAAACCATCTTGAAGCCACCCCTAAATTGATCCAACACCTATTGATAGTACATCATGATCTTTGGTTAAACATAAGCCATACCAGTCCATATCTATGTAAACATATATAGGTAGGCCCAATCCATCCACATAAACTCCTTTGGTATAGCCACTATGACATACTCATAAGCTAATCAATGTAATAATGTGGAAGACCTAATACCACCCATGCCCAACTCTTGAGTTAAATGGTAAAAATCTTGCTATAAGTAGGATAGCATAGTGTAAACCCAATATTATATAGTCCCATGCTCCTATATATCCTACACTATACCATGCATCATGTATGAGATAGATACCTCACTCCCATACACAAAAACAAAGGAAGCCAATAACACTACCAAAAATAATTGAAAATATGAAACATTATTTATAATAATAAAATATAACACCACATCAATACAAATCCATAGCCAATGGGTCCCTATGGGTATAACTATAAATTACCTCATGGCCTACTCTATAATTTTGTCTCTAGTAGCCTCCTATAATAATACACATTCACTAGTAATGGGAAATATCAATATCCTATAGACATCATCCAATGTCATAGTGATCTCCCTAGTGGAAAACCAAAATTTACAAGTATCAAAGTTCCACCTCTCACATAATGCCATTGATTTAACCTTTTAGGGATTTAGAAGTGTAATTCCTATGTTTGGTTAAAGGGTAGAGATGAATAAATCAATCAAATAATATGTGATAAATTATTAATGGTTTTTTATATATTTTGATCTTATTTGAATATCTAAAAATAGTAATAAATAGGCACAAATATAAACTTATCTAAAAGGTGACTATCATGCATGATTTAGGTTCTAAAAATTGAGTTCTAGATAATTCTAAGTGTCATTAATAGGATTATATAATCTATTTACTTACTAGATAGTATCACCCCATAAGGATAGTAGTGGCATGTTATTTTAGTGTCAACAAAGTGGTGGTAGTGTCCCCTTTGCAGGATTGTTCCTATTTTATAGGAGCACTTACACTTGAGTTTCTATGACATGTTCTTGTGCACATGAAACTTGAAACTTTATGTTATGCTTGGAAAACATAATTTAATGTGTAAACCCTAATCCTCCTTATAAGTAACACATGGAAAATAATTGTGTTGTTATTAATAGGATAGGCTAGATATCCTTAACTCCCCAGTATCAAGAGAGTTGCCTACATACCAATACTCTGAAGAGGGATCAACCTCGGTGTACTTCTCCCACTTAGTGTTTGATGTAAGTGTGATTGAATAATAGAATGAGAATGGACTTGGATTCCTTGAATGTGCTTGAGCTTTGAAATATTTGAAAATTGGGCTTAAGGCTACTATATATGGTAATACATAGAATTAGGGTACAATAAGGATCAAATACCTTAATTTTTCTCAACTATTCCTTGGTTCGAATGTGATTTTTCATCTATTTTCCATCTAGTGAATAGAGGTCAATTAGAATTGTATTTATATACATATGTAGCTTTTTTGGATAATAAAATATTATTAGGTTGACCTTAGGAGGGGCACACATTTGAAAAAGTAACCATTTAGAAGATTTAGGGCTAAAGATAGTAACACCTAGTTGGGGACACTAGCACCATGTGGTTGTAGTGTCCCAAATGTGGTGTAATGTCCACCTAGAAGATTACTATAAAAACTAGGTCAAGATCTAAGAAGATAATCTTAGGACTATGTTTTGGTTGACTATAGAGGTCTACAGTCTCTCAATGAATAAAAAAGTTTGTCTAAGACTCTAGGATAGTTTTAGGGCTAATCTAGGAATAAGTTAACTCAAGTGACACTCTTAACATCCAATTACCACTTTTAGGTGATTACATTTCCCCCCTTATTCTAGTAATGCATAAAATTTAAATGACTAGTATGAAGGAAAAATAAACATACTAAGACTTACCTTGGAAGTGAAGCCCATGTAACTAAGTCTGAGTATGTGAATCTATGTATGTGTATGTGACACATGATCAAAATTAATTACCTATGTGTGTAAGTGTACTTAATGATCATATCAGTAAATAACTTAGACTGAGTTTATGGCTTGCTCAATCCTCATATGGGTGGCTCAATAACTCAATCCAATTTTGACTCCATCATTGCTCACCCCTACTCAATAGATCCTAATCTTTGAATAGCTTAGATGAGATTGTATGTGTGTCTTACCCTCTCATGTGGGTGGCTCAAGAAATCAAGTAGGCCATGAATACATCATTACACACCCATGTGAAGTAGATGTATTTGTAAATAAACTTCACAAAGTGAGTAAAGTATTTAACTAAGAAAATATGTGTATGTTGTTTCCACAACCACATAGGCATATTAGGAAAATTTGGTCTAATCAAGAATTGAAACCACTACAAATATAGTAAGGACTAAATTTAGTGACAATCTAGAATGTGATAACAAGTGTATATAACATATAGAATGACATGGAGTTTATAATTCAATCTAATCAACCTATGTGTCATTGAGTATATTATAAATATACACCATGCACATTCCCCCAATATGGTATCTAAGTATATCAAATCTGAACTAAGTATGCAATAGCTAGATTTGTGTAACTAAACTAATTGTTGGAGTAATAATGATGCACATGATGCCATCAAATATGAGAGATTTATATGAATATGTGATGAAATGAATGTAACTAAGCAAAATCTAAGCATAACTATCAAACATGGTATCTATGCAAATATATATAGTACTTGGTGTACTATTCTAAGTAATCTAGACTATCCTAAAGCTAGGGTTACTAGACAATAACACCCTATATTAGATATTAGTGCCCTATGGTGCTGGTGTCCCAATATGGGTGATAATACCTATGTGGTCTAAAATTTGGTTGATCTAAACTAACTTTTGAATAAGTTAACTCAAGTGACACTCTTAGCATCCAACTACCACTTTTAGGTGATTACATTTTCCCCCTGTCTTTATGATAGTTATGCATCAAATGGAAATGACTAGTATAAAGTAAAAATAAACATACCAAGACCTAACTTGGAAGTGAAACCCATGTAACTGAGTTTGAGTATGTGAATCTATGTCTATATATGTAAACCATGATTAAAATTAATGACCTATATGTGTGAGTTTACATAATGATCATATCATGACATAACTTGGATTGAGTTTATGGCTTGCTCAATCCTCATATGGGTGGCTCAATAACTCAATCTAGTTTTTATTCCATCATTACTCACCCATACTCAATAGATCCTAATCTATGAATATCTTGGATAAGATTATATGTATGTCTTATCCTCTCATGTGGGTGGCTCAATAAATCAAGTAGGCCATGACTCCATCATTACACATCCATGTGAAGTAGATGAATTTGTAACTAAACTTCATAAAGTGAGTAAAGTATCTAACTAAGAAAATATATGTATGTTGGTTCCATGGCCACTCGAGTATATTAGGAAAATCTAGTCCACTCAAGAATGCCAACCACCACAAATATAGTAAGGATTAAATTTAGTGACAACCTATAATGTGATAACAAGTGTATATAACATATAGAATGACATGGAGTTTATAATTCAATCTAATCATCCTATGTGTCACTAAGTATATGTATACTATGTGCCATGCACATGCCCCCAATATGTTATCTGAGTATATCAAATCTGAATTATGTAATAGCTAAATTCATGTAACTAAACTAAATGTCAGAGTGATCATGATGTGCATCATGCCCCCAAATATTAGAAATTGGTATGGATCTATGCTAAAATTAAAGTAACTAAGGAAAATATGAACATAACTATCAAACACGTGATTATATCTATGCAAATATCTATTGTACTTGGTATACTAGTTTGAGTAATCTAGATTGTCCTAAAGCTGGGGTTACTAGATAGTAACACCCTATATTGGATAGCAGTGCCTTATGGTGCTAGTGTCCCAATTTGGGTGCTAATACATATGTGGCCTAAAATCTAGTTGATCTAAACTAACTTTTGAACCTATATTATTTTTTGTGTCTACCCTATGATTGATTTATAAAAATGAGCCTATGTGCTGAAATTTAATTATGAATAACAAAGTAAGAGCCTCATCTCTGTGATAAACCCCTATGAATGCCCCCTCATTTGAGGGTAGTTTTGAATTTTTTATAATAATTTTCCTCAAAGGAATTATCCCTACAAAATGTGTTATTTAGATCATGTTCACGATATTCCAATACAATATATAAACATAACATTAGAATTTAAGAGTATTTGAGAATGAATAAGTAATGCAAGATGTATGTTGTATTATAACATTGCATAAGGTTGTCAAGATATATGTAATCAATTTGTATATAATTAAACATAATTAATAGGTAGGTAATAGGGCATGATGTCCATCATGACACCCATGTAGGAAGGGTATATGCATGAGGTCCCTCATGACATCAAAAATTGGTGTGTGTGTGTGTGTGTGTGTGTGTGTGTGTGTGCGCATGTGCATGTGCGTGTGTGTGCATGTGCGTGTGCGTGTGCGTGTGCGTGTGTGTGTGCGTGTGCGTGTGCGTGTGCGTGTGCGTGTGCGTGTGCGTGTGTGCGTGTGCGTGTGTGTGTGTGTGTGTGTGTGTGTGTGTGTGTGTGTGTGTGTGTGTGTGTGTGTGTGTGTGTGTGTGTGTGTGTGTGTGTGTGTGTGTGTGTGTGTGTGTGTGTGTGTGTGTGTGTGTGTGTGTGTGTTTGTAACAATAAAATACAAGGGTCATGGTGTAAAAGTATACAAGGAAAAATACATACAATAACATGAGGCATGCAAAAGGTAGGCCAAGGAGACACAATACATGGGACATGGGCACATGTCACTAACTTTAAGATTAAAGGCATATAAAGACATGTTTAAATGTACACATATGAAAGAAATAATTAATTTATCTTAGATACACATAGAAGGACATGTTCAAATGTCCTCATATAGAAGCAAAATAAAAACACACACAAGAGACATAGGTACATGTCTAAGGAATACAAATAGATAAGTGGCATAGATATAAATAATAATGGCATATTCAAATTCCCTTGAAGATGGAAGAAGCATAGAAATGTAATAAAGTCTAATCTAGGATAAATAGAAATGAAATCATGTATAATCATTTAGTAAAAATCTATGTAGATGATAGGATGTATATATAATGAGTTTAACTAGTGATAGTTGGAAAAAAATATGATCAATGAGGATGAATTATCAATATCAAGATAAATCAATGTGTAAATTGGAATGTATAGTATGTAGGGATAAGACTTAGTTATATCAACTATGAAGTAGATGCCCCCAAGTGGGTAGATGTATCAAATGTATAAACCTATATTAGTGTAAATTCCCCCAACGGGTATATGATAGTTAGTTTGGATCAATGTAGTGGACTGGAGTCCTATCTATAATTTGCAAGCATTCGATAAGAACAAGTGAAGCACATGTGTAGGATAAAACCAACTTTACTAGGATAGTTAGAAATATGCAATATGTGATACATAGTAGAAATGTAAACATGACATTGCATACAATCTATAAAAATTATGTTTTTGAAATATCTAAATGTTATTTTATTTTGAAATGTTATATTATTTTTTTATGTTTTTTGAGTATAAGTTATGTAGAAGAAAATGAAATTAAACTATGTATAAGGAGAGAGAGAGCTAGAGAGAGAGAGCTAGAGAGAGAGAGAGAGAGAGAGAGAGAGAGAGAGAGAGAGAGAATGTGAAAAAGTAGGTACCTACTAACCAATTAGTTTCATAAGATACTGACTATCACTAGGACCTATGTCAAATAGTGGAGATGTGATCATGTGTGTAGTGTGAAAGGGAAACTATGAGCCCATGATATTTTTTGTGATATAATCTAAGTCTAAAGCTATCTATGTGGTGATTCTATGATGTTGTGGCATTCACTATGATGCCCTGTGAACTATAGGGGTCTTAGGGACCCATATAGTATAATTATAAGATTTAGGTGATGCAGGTACCCTATTTTAATAAAACCTATACCCTAATAAAACTAATCTTGCCTTAAAATAATTAGAGTAAGGTCTTCTAGAATTTGTGACATAATGCTAATGTAGGGGTCTTTCTAGTAATGTTATTAATGAGAGAGTATGTGTATGTGGAGATACCAAAGGATTACACCTAGTTTTCTCTAATGACTATGTTGAAAACTATGATGTATACATATGATATTTACTCTTTTCTATAGCTAATAATCATGTAATATCTAGTAATGGTTTTAGAACTGTAACTACTATTTATGTTAGAACTATAGTTGGAAACTATGCTAGAACTACTTGTGGGATGGGTAAAGGATACTCATATGAGACACCTTCAAACAAAACCACCTAATTATCATCTATATATTTTAGGAATTAGTTTAATATATGGGATGGATCAAAGCTATTGTAACCATGGCCTACCCAATAATATATCAAATACACCTACACTAGGTACTACTAGGAACCAAGTGGATGTGTGTTGGTCCAACTTATAATGGAAGCATAATATCCCTAGTAAATTTCTTAACAAGGCCACTAGAACAACTAATGATTTTATCTATGGGTAATATATCTCTCTCTATGTATCTCATGTTTTGTAAGACTGTCATGTTGTACATGCTTATGCTTGAGCCATTGTCAACCATAATATAGGTTAATAAGATGGTGATCTATGTATGCTCATATGAAGAGTACACGTAAATTTGTGTCATCATCCACAATATCCTAATATGAAAATGTGATAAGTGGTCTAAATGTCACCAAAGTTTGATGCATACCAATAATTTTATGCAAGGGATGTGTCTCCTCTATAACTATGTGATATAAATCTGGTGGTGGATGCATCTAGTATGTATAGTGAACACCTAATGTGCCCAGTGCCTCACTTTTTGTATGCTTTGAGAAAGGATCTAAAAATATATTTAGTTACTTAGCATCTATCTACTATGATTTTGGTGCCTCTATGGGTGTTCCCTCATTAGTAATGTTAGCCTTAATGAGATCTTGTATCTTGCGATTTATGTTAATGCATTTATTTTTAATGTGGCCTGATCCCCTATGATTCTCATATAATGCATTCTAATCATAACTCTTTAGAAGAGGTCATATTTTATCAACCTATTTAATGGGAGGGAGAGATATGACATTACATTCTAATAGCTGTTGTAGAACCCCTTTTTTTACCCTTGAAGATTAGTGAAGACTATGTGTTGAAGAGTGAATACAAGCAATCTGAGAGAAGGATAAGAAGTTGTGTTGACTTTGGCTTTTTGATAACTTTTGTTTTTTGTGTCCCTTACCTTATATGGAGGTTTATTTTAACTCTTAATAGTTTATTATGATCCATTTGTGTACTTGATTTTTCCCATTGCTATGAGCTTAACCTCTCTATCCTTGACTTTGTGTCATACATTGATAAATATGCTAAACTTATTGAATAAGATAACATTGTGTAGTGTTGGTAATAGAATCTGTTTAAATATATTATGAAGTTCCCTATCTATAATGGGGCTAGTCAATTTAGATAGTATTATTTTGTATCATAAGGCATAGTTAGTGATAGGTTCATTTGAATTTTTCTTTAACTACGTCACTTATGCATATGATATTTTATCACTGATGTCGATAAAGAAGTGTGCTATGAACATGTCAGATAAAGAATTAAATGTCATGAAATATTGATTTGGTAAATAGTAGAACCACTATAGGGCATAATCTTTGAGATTTCATGGAAATATCTTCATAAGAAGCCAATCTTTAGACACATAGTTTAAGCATGATGCGTGAAAATATCTAAGTTGATGCTCTAGGTCACCCTTGCTATCATATAATGTGATCTTGCGTGACATGAAAATAGATGTAAAAGGAGTTTTTTTTATGTTATATACCAAATTTGTATGCAAGAGAATGTTGGAATCTAAGCCATGTGATGGCCTAGCTACTCCCTTATTAAGATGTAACACCTTAGATTATAGAGTAACAACCTCATGCATAAGGAATATAAATTTAGAGTAGAATAACTAGCCATAAGTGGTGTATCTTTTAATGATGGTTGAAAAAAAATCTTGGGTTATGCTATTTGAGTTGGTTGAGTTGGCCCTATTGGAGGTGTAACAACATTATTAACTTGAGGGGTTAAAGATTGACCATTATTTTTCTTATTCTTGATTTATTATATGGCCTATAGAATCTATGCATGATCAAGGGGATGTTCTCAAATTATATCTTTGAAGCCCTATAATTCCTCATATTTTTTCATAATTATGTCATTATTGTTAATTTTAGGTAGTGTATCCTGATTCTCAATGTGGAGCCCATCTTGTTATTAGTTATATTGTTCATCTTCAGATGCATTATCATTAAATTCCACATAATTAAGGTGTGAAGGAATCATAGTTAGAGTTTTAATAGGTTCTTTTTTCTTCTTATAGGTTCAGATAGAAAGTATTTGAATATGCTCTATAAGATCACCACCTAGTCTAGCACTCCTTCTTAATGGAAGAGAGAGATTTTTTATATGGCATAGAGTAAACAAATTGAAATAAAGATACTAAAATTGAATATATGAATTTTAAAAAATTCATAGTAGCTGATGAAAATAAGAGAAAATGATATGAACCCTAAGTGCATCTAGGGTTATGTTATTTTCAATTTATGGTTTCTTTGCACCAATTTAAATTAAATGTAAAATAAATTGAAACCCTAATGTGTAATTGATTTTAATTAGATAGGTTGTCTTAAAAAAGCATAAAATTAGAAGTATGCATACCTAAATTATTTCACATAATTTTTAATTAATGTAAGTTAGTGTTTGAAGTAATATTTTATGTAAGATAGGTTCACCAAATGATTTAATCTTATAGGGTTGTACAAGTGTAATTCTTATGTTAGGTTAAAGGGATGAGATTTCTAAATTAGTCAAAAAATGTGAAATAATTAAGTAATGATTATTTTATAGATTTTAACCTTATTTGAATTTCAAAAATAGTAATAAATAGGGATAAATATATGATTATCTAGAAATTGACTATTGAAGATGATCTAGGTTCTAAAAACTGAGTTATGGATAGTTCTGAGTATTGTCAATAGGATTCTAGAATTGTTTTGCTCATTAAATAGTATCACCCAATATGGATGATAATTACATGTTTTTTTATTATCCTAAAAGTTTTGGTAGTTCCCCCTTTGTGGGGCTATTCCTATTTTCTGGGAGCACCTATGCCAATGTTTTTAATTCCTATTCTTACGTGCATGAAACTTAGATCTCTATGTTATGCCTAGAAAAATTGATTTTTTGTGAAAACCCTAATCATCATTGAAAGTAAGGCATGAGAAATAATTATGTGTTCATTATTAGGATAGGTTGGACATCCTCAGCACCCCATTGTGAATATATTTGCCTACATGGTAATACTCTGAAGAGGGATCAATCTTGATGTAGTTCTCCCACCTAGTGCATTATGCGATTGTAATTGACTGCTTGAATAAGAATGGAATTGGATGTATTGAATGTGATTGAGATTTTAAATCTTTTAAAATTGGTATTATGGCTATTTTATATGGTATTATGTAGAATTAGGGAAGAATAGGGATCAAATACCTTAATTTTTCTCAACTTGTATTTAGTTTGAATGTGCTTTTGCATCTATTTTCCATTTAATAAATAGAGATCAATTAGGATTGTATTTATAGAGACATTTATATTTTGAATATAATAAAATATTCTTAAGATGATGTTAGAAGGGGAACACATTTGAAAAAGTATCAATTCTTAAGAGATATGGATAAGGATAGTAGCACCCAATTGGGGACACTAGTGCCATGTGGTTGTAGTGTCCAAAATGTGACACTAATGTCCACATGGAAGACTACTATAAAACTAGGTTGGGATTATAGAAGACAATTCTAGGGCTATGTTTTGGTTGATTTTACAATTTTGTGGTCTGTTTAATAACTGTAAAAGTGTGTCTAAGACTCTAAGTTAGGTATAAGGCTAATCTAAGAATATGTTAACTTAAGAGACACTCTAAATATATAATTACCACTTTTAGGTGATTATAATCATCATCATATATTAGTCTTAGGGTATCATAACAAGTGATGCCACATGGCCCAAATTAGCTCTATCGATCACTTTCATATCATCATCTATCAAGGGTAGTCCATGTAAGCACTCCATCATCCAACCACTCTGGAACTCCCTCATACACATCCACATAAAAATAAAATAAAAATTAATATAATCATATCTAAATCACAAATAAATATTCATTAGTGGTCAATAAATATAAAACATAAATAAAACTAGAAAAATTAGATCTAGTGTACACTAGCACTACACCCAAGATAGTAGTGCTAGATTATAAAATTGTACTTAGGATGATAGTGTGATAACCTAAGAAACTATCAAAATCCAAGGTACATTATCATGTTACTCATAAATAGGGTCCTAAACTCATCAAATAAAACTAAAATTATTTAAAAATTAAAAAATTAAAAATAGGAAAAATGATAGGTTTCTTACCAAGGTAACTTCCTCTTTGACCTGGATGAGCACATCCACCTCCTTATAGTGGATCACATTTTATTATTGTTTCCTCAACATGTTTCGAAGCTCAATTGAAAAAATTCTATCAACTTAAATGGTTAAAATTATTTTCCAAACCAATCAACCAACCTATTCAAGCCATGTTTTAAAAATTCCACTTTCCTAAGGTTGACCTTACATGTAGATTATGCCAACTAATACCATATTCATTTGAACATGATATCTTGGGAATCATAGCTCTGATTTTTAATAGAAATATATCATGATATCTCCCACACAATTCTAGTTACAATACCATTATAATAAAACCTAGTATTCCTGAACAAACTCACTATAGACCACAAGCCTATATTGGCCCCAATTTCCCAAAACAATTTTGTTAAAAACATCTAAATAATCAATTGTATGCTCATATTAGCAGTGTTTATTATCACTACCATGCTTAATATCATCTCTTTTTGTTAAATTCCCTTACCTTAGTCTCATATCTCTCACCAAAAGGGGGGCAAACATACACTATTCACATCGATTCAGACACCCATATTTCTTGATTCAGATACCTAGATATATAGTGATTCATATATCTAGATATATATTGATTCAAATACCAAAATACATAGGATGACTTAGATATTTATATACATATATTGATTCATATACAAAAATTATTTCAAACACATAGATTGACTTATATTGGTTCAGATTAACTCAAATATTTAGATACATAGATTTACTCATATGATAGGAAACATAGGCTAACTTAGATTTATAAGGTTCTGTGACCTTGTCACATATTGGTTCACATTTTTATATTTTACATAGGGTTTTAACTTATTTCTATAATCATATTATAATTATGAGGGCACGCACATGGTATTCCATCCCTATATAACTATAATTTTATAAATAGGGCACACTATTACATTACTTAGATATCAAGTTTGGGGGCATGATGCAGAGCATGTGTCCTCAATCTCATAGGATTTCACCATGTTATATAGATGGAATGACACATTATAACATTCTTTAAACATAGATTGTAAGATTACACTTAGATTATCACTAGGCAGTCACTAGGATTTCACTAGGTTGGGTCATATAGCTGACTATAATGGTTGATCCATAGTTGTCAAAAGACCTATATTATGAATCATAAGTGATAGTTTTAACCTCTAAGAATATTAATTATTAGAATCATTTCATATACCAGAGTGGGGGTAAATAAGGAATTTTTATCCACATTTATAGATACTTCTTAGACTTAGTTCACCTGTCAAAGTGGGGGCAAGTAGGTCTTGTTTTTCCACATTTACAATTATTTCTCAGACTCAATTCAAATGCTAGAGTTGGGGAAAATATGGATTATTTCACCACATTTAAATATATTCCTCATACTTAGTTCACATACCAAGATGGGGATAAAATATGTTTATATTCCTCACAATTCAATTTATTACTTAGATTCAGTACAAGGGGGCACCACATTGTGGATTTCCTCTTCATATATAACACTCTAGCTCAAGTCTACTTCTCTTGATAAGAAGTGGGCTAGGCCTAGATCACATCCATCCTCCACATGGATTGATAACACCTATAAGTACATGTATCCATTTTATTTTTCCTTTTACTCTACCATTTCTCTTTCATTGAATTACTAGAATAAAAGAAGGGAAAATATACACACCCTAATTTGGTTAAGCAAACAAAAGTACTATGTCTTTTGTTGTTATTTTATGGGAAGGTATTAATGATGGATGTGAGTCTTGTTCATGGGTCATTTTGGTCTTTTGATCTTCCTTATGATTCTTTTTTCCTATTTTATACACACCTAGTGGTCCTATGTCATCATATTCCCAATCACAACCCCCTAGCCTATTTACCATAGTATTTACTTAATTTTGTGATCTTAGGGAACTAGCATAGTCATAGACATTACCATAGTACACTAGTGTCCACTTCAATACTATTTTATAATGATTACCTTTTAAATGTCTTTTAGGTCCTTAACCTTCCTTGAGTCCCCTCTTATGATTTTATCTTTCTCTTTCATCTTATTATCCATTGAACAATGTTCTTATACTCAAATCAAAGTTACTTATATATAAAGAGAATCACAATGAATTTTACATATAACACTTATTATTTTGGCACATAATTACATAAAATCAATCAATATTATTTATTAACACATTTTATATTACTCATCAATCACACCTAGATCTGCATGCTAGATCAAATAAAGGCCTAAGTGAATGTCATTCTAGCATAATGTGCATGAAGATTATGCATGTTCCCTAAGGGATAAATACATGTGATCTAATAAACCTATCATTGGGATTAATTTAGGTTTTGGTCATGAAAAAATTGGTTATGTATTGTGAAATTATAACATCCCATAACTTAGCTCTTCTCTTCCTTTTGTATTTGATCTTGTTTTGATTTCATGTGTACAAGTGTCGTTAGTTTTTATAAAAGATTCAAAAAAATTATGACATATATGAATGATCATAAATTCAAAACTAGACTCTAGGTCCCTAAAACCTTCCCACAACATCCCTAGAATTCTGAGGAAGTTTCTCCATATAAGTACCATAGCAAGGTGTCAGACACTAGTGCAGTTTGTTATTGTCCTCCTAACCATGCTACTAATTAAAACAAGTTTTCAACCTTGATTCTAGAATGAAATAATCATAACTAATCTCTAATAATATTCTAACCTTCTTAACATCTTATAATTCCTATTTAACTCTATACAAGTCAATTTTATCATTATGCATAATCTCAAGTAAATTAGTTCAATATATCTATTTACATTATTTTTTTGAAATTATAATGTGTACCTAGTCCCTTTAACATCCTAAGATTTAGATCTCTAAGTCTTAAATAATTAACATAATATGTTATATACATGGATGTATTATCACCACCCACTAGGTACTTTTATGAACTATATTGAACCAATCTATTGTAGTAGTTGGCTCACTTTTTGTTATGGTTGAGATGATTAAATCACTCAATATTTCCACGATTTTAGATTAGAATTGACTATATCATCTATCCTCATTAGTTTTATAGTGTTATTTGACTTGATTTTCTCACACTCACCAAGTTATAATTATGATTGGGTTGTATAGTTGAGCTAGTCTCAACTAGAAGGTAGAAATTCATCTTTGCTCCAAGGTTGGGGGTTTTGGCCCTCCTATCTCTCTCTCTCTCTCTCTCTCTCTCTCTCTCTATATATATATATATATATATATATATATATATATATATATATATATATATATATATATATATATGCATTTTTTATATTTATGTATTGTAATAATCTTATTTTTAGTGATTCATAATGATTCATCTTTAAAAGAAAAAAATAACAAGCAAGATGGTTGCATCAACACATAGGTATACTCCTAAACCTTATATTCTTTTAATTTCAATAATTTCAAATGTTTTTAATTTTATATTATATGCACTGATTATGTATTGTAACATTGTCTTGGTTTAGGTTAGTTAGCATAATATCATTCAATATGGACTCAATCAAAGACAAGGTGTGTTATACACATCCAGGTATGCATTACTTTCCTTTAAACTAGAAATTTCATTACTAGATTAAAAGAGGGTGTATAAATTATTTGTAAATTATATATCACCTTGGTGTTGTACACATATAAAACTTAAAACTTGTTTATTCCTCTTAATTCTATACCTTTATTACTTCTACAAGTCTCTCATATACTCCCATATCCCTTGTATCCTATCACTTTATCTAACTAGCCTTACATTCATGACCCAAGTCTTATATCTCACCTAGAATTATTAAAAACTATTAATATTATTCCTCTACAAGTTCTGAGCCATATCTACTTTCCTGCTCCCTAGACACTCTCATCCCAAACATACACTTGTATTAAGAGAAGTGTCCTACTCTGACACAAGTGTCTAGTGCCTTAAAGTCAAATAATTTTCAAATGAAATGTGTTTTAGTGGTCAGTCTAAGTGATTTATTATCAAAAAATATTGGTATAAGTAAAATATTATTCCTTCTTCATTCTTCGCCTATCATAGACCTATAAAATTCTTACCTACTCACTAGGCAACTTACCAAAAGTATTTAATCAAGAATTCAAGTGAGCAAAGCTTCTCTATTTTTTATATTAGTCACAAGGAAATCACATGTACATGTCTAAATATTGAAGGATCAACCCAAGATACATGTTTTCCAAGTTATAATCTAGGTCATTATTGTAATTTTTTATTATGCATTACATGATTCACACACAATCCAACTTATAAGGGTGAACTACATAAATATGAGGCCTTATTCATAGTATTAGATATGTAGGCAACACTTATTAATAGATGGGTATTTAGTGTACCTTGACACCATGTGCCCACTGGCCCATTTTTTCTATTTCCAATATGAGGAAGAATAACTAGGGTTTAACTATTTGACAAGGAGTGATAGTCCATGGCCTAGATTTGAATGCACTAGAATTAAGATGATGAAAAACCCAAAAGTATCTAGGTGTTCATATCATTTTATAGTAAGTATTCTATATAGGACATATGAATCCAACCCAAACACTAGCATCGATGTAAGTCTTCAAGGCTAGCATAAGTGTCTGAGGCTATAGAGTCACTAAATCTATAATTTGGTGATTGTTATAAAATACTCTTTTAAATTATCCCCTATTTTTTATAGATCTATATCTTTATAAGCTTAGAATCAACTAAGTACTTGTTTTCATTATCATTAAAATATCTCTATCATAGTTGTACTTTCCATTTTTAGTATATCTTATCATAATAAATTTATTATATGTTCTATCTTTTTTTTAAATTAATTTGTCTACTATAGATCTATTTATCACCCTTATGATTATTCATTTATATGTTCTTAACCCTAGATACTCTAATATAGATTCTTAGGTTAAATATTCATGAAAACTCTAAAATAATTATATAACTTGCATAAATATAAGGTGAAATTATCCAAAAATGGAAGATTTAATTGTATATGCTCCTTTTTATCGCTTTCATGCCAACTTTTCAAAATGTAAATAATTCTTATGAATACACACAAACTAATCTTAATTCATCTTTTCATTGAGTATAAGAGTTTTAATTCACCTTAGGGTATCTCTAGGTGGGATAATTCATCATATTAGATTTGTTCAACTATCAATCTTGTCATTTTCTCTTGTCAATTCTTATGTTATGGTCAATTCACTAATCAATTAATACAATCAATTTCACTTTCTCCAAATCATTTGTAAATGGAATTATAATTCTATGTTCAATTATTAATTTTTCCTTTTCTTTTTATTTAAAAAATGGGATCTTCATTCAAGAAATAATCTTGAGATCCTATGGAATATTACAAAAGGGGATATTCATTCAAGAAAAAATCTTGAGATCCTATGTAATATTCTCTTGGGAACTCACTAATTACTAAATGAATTAAAATGAATAATTATTCTAAACTCTTCATCTTGGAGAAAATATGAAGGGTTCATAATGAATTTTTTAGGATATTTTATAAGAACAATATCAACCCTTCATCTTGGAAACAAGATGAAGGGCCTACATTGATTATCTATGTGTTTTATTGAGAATGATTTTTTACCTCCTTTTGGAAACAAGATGAAGGGCCCAAAATTATTCTCAAAAAAATATTATGAGGATAATACTCCACCCTTCATCTTTAAAACAAGATTAAGGGTTCATATTAATCATTATTTTAGATTTTTAGGATTCATCTTTCATCATTCATCTTGAAAAAGATAAAGGGATCATACTAGTGATTCATGTGTTGATCTATGTGTATTTTTGAGGAATCATTTAAAATCATTCATATTATAATAAATATGAAGGGTCCTCATTGATCCTAATTTGTTATAAATATAACTCTACTATTATGTTGAAGCTCTATCATTTTATCATGTTAACTTGTTTGTCAAAGTTAATGTTTATCAAATCAAATTCTCAAACATTCAAGGAGAGATGGTATCTTTTGGGAAATTAACATTGATAAATATTTATTAAAGATACATCTAATTCAAATCATATCAAAATATGAGGGTTTCAATGAAGGTTTACATTATGTTGGTTTAATCTTGGCATTGTTAGCTAATCTCTATATTCTCAAGATATCTTAGGTGTAGATCTTTCATTATTAATACTTGAGCTGATTATTTAAAATTATTAAACTAATTGAAATAAAATATTATATATTCTAAGGATACATATGGAATTATAAATGGGACACAACTCACACCCAACAAATTCTTCCAATCTTTTTATCAGTCTTCTAGATAGAAGAAATTTTTTTCTAATTTTTTTATAGGAAACTGATAGTAAAATGTTCATAAATTTTGATATATTATCTATTTTAATATAATATTTTAGGGGTGTGTGAATTTTTCCTATTATAAACTATAAAATTTTAATTGAAAACTGATGTATATTTTATGAGTTATGGTCAAATTACTGACTACCATGTTTTATTTTTATTTTCACTTTTTGGTCAACAAATGGTTGGTAAAATTCTCATAATGTTTAATCTATTATATTTTTTAATCTTAATTTTTTTATAGGTTTCTATTTATGTCCTATAATATATATATATATATATATATATATATATATATATATATATTGAAAATTAATGTAAATTTTTGGAGTTATTATCAAATTACGAACTACCATCTTTTATTTTTTATTTTTCTAGCTAAAAAGTGGCTGGTAAAATGATCATAACTTTTGATGTATTATCTATTTTAATATGATTTTTTAGGGGGGTGAAAATTTATCCTATCATAAATATATAAATTTTTTAACAAAAACTAATTTATATTTTAGAATTTATCAATTTTACTGATGCTTGTTATCTCTTTTTATTTTCATTTTTTTAATATTTTTTTTGTAAATTTATGAATGCGAAAGACCCACCAAGAAAAACCACTCACTTTGTTTTTTCTAAATTTATATAAGGGTGTGGTGATTTATTCAAACATGTGTCACTTAGATTTTATTTGGTGTTTTTAAAACAAATTCAAATCTTTTGATTTACTACTTCTTAAAAAGAATTCATTATTCAATTTGGTACTCTAAAAATACGTTCAGCTCTATTAATCTTAATTTTAATTCTTTGTTTACACATTAGCATGTGTGTATTACTTTGAATTATTTTTTTAAACTTTAACATGTGTGCCTTATGTGATTCCTTCATAGGTATTCTCTCCAATTTGGTAGGGTGACTCATAAACATGGAGGTAATCAATTTTTTTTATCCCAATAGATTTACCTACTATGATCCTTTCTTTCCATTAGTGTAATTATATGTATCAAAATGGAAATAAATTTCACTTTTATTTTGGTTATGCGATTTGGGTGTCATTTTTCTTATTATGAGTCCTTAGGGTGTGGTGACTATGATGTTATTACCCAGTATTCCTAATAACCATGTTATTGGATAGGGTATACAAATTATGGATACCCCAATCGTATCTTATCTGTAATGTCCCTTAGATCTTGATTTTTTTGTAACACTTCACTAGGATCTTTATGACTAAAGTGGTCATAAAGGGACTAGACGCTTTGGTTAATGTCTTGTTAAATCTTAATGTCCAATTAAAATATATTTTTGTGCCCATATACCATAATGTATATCGATACCATCTAGAAAACACATGAAAAAAATTAGTTTCAAACTTTTCAAAAATAAAACATTCATTGGTGTATACAAGTAACTTCATTTGAAGATATATTTTATATATAAGACTTTTGAGAGAAGGGTGGGATTAAAACACCACCAATAACTACACTAATTACTATAAAGAATCTTAAAATTGCAATGCTATCTCAAGAAAGCATATCAAAAGACTTGATAAATGTGGAGTAATCTTACATCAGTCACTAAATTTGGATCATCAAATAGGGTGTTTTATTAATTGATGGTGGTGATAAAAAAAATTCATAATCTACATAGACCTTCACAAAGAGATGTTACTATATTTGTATTCAAATTCTAAATTATTCCTTTCTACATATAGAATTGTTAAACACATACATTTCATACCTTTCTCTTGTGAAATTATAGCATTGTGTTGTCCATGTAAATTTTTACCCTTTCTAGTCATTTTATCAAGTCTCTAGTTTAAAACCATTTCAAAATCAAACTTGTTTAGTTCAAAAAATTTAGGCTCGATACCTTTTTTATCATTTTTAAATCAAACCTATTCTTGGAAACATTTTATCTAGTCATTTTTTATTAATATTCCCATTTTTATTTATGTCTATTCTAATTTTAGGTCTAATTATTTATGTTTGGGTTAAATCATTTGGTTTATAATAGGGTCTAATATGCCTCATTGAACTATAAGCAGTATGATTTATAACACTTAATTATGTTGATCATTAGACCCAATGTTGATAATACCATACAAACACATTCACATATCATATAGAATATCCCTATGATCAAGAGGATTCTATGAATCCACATGATATATAAGTTCAACAACTTGAGGACACATATGTGTCACCTATTCACAATGTAACTTGAACTCAATTTGAGAAAGACTTATTTGATAATAGAGACTATGTTTTTTTCTCATTATTAGATATGGGTGCTAAGGTTCCACCTAATTTTCCCATAGATACTTTACATCAGGTTGAGAAATAATAACCACAAAATATTGTCAAAATTATTGAATAGAATGATGATTTACCCTCCTCTAGTCATGGTCCTTTAGTTTTTAAATATAAAAAAATATAGAAACATCTAGAAAAGGGAAGGAGATAATTATAGCCTCACCAAAGTTTAGCTTAACATCTTATCTCAAATACAAAAATTTGGTAAATTTTTCAATGACCTTACCACCTTGTTAATCAATCCATTTTTTTATCCTCCACTTGATCATTAGGCCAAAGATTCATTAATTGATGCATTGCCTAATATTGAGACATCCATTTATCTTGAGAAACATATACCTTTATATTCTTCACAACAAGTTTTAGATAATATCCAACAAAAATTCCCTATTCTTCATAAAGTTTTTTTAATCATACATTTAAAATTCCATCTGAGTAAAAATTACCTCAATAGTTACATAATTTAACTCATTATCAATAGGTTCCCATTGGGACACAAAATATTCCTTCTAATTCCAATCCCCCCAATATAATTCTTCTAACATTCCCTATAATAATCATTAGGACTAGTAAAATACATAGTAATGATTTCCTTTTATAGAATACGTTACTTGTAATCACCAACAAATTCTTGTCCCTCAATATTAATTCCTTAGTCAAAAGAAGTAACTTCCTCTTAAATAGTAATGAATCTACATTCCAACTTTCAAACATAATCAATACAAATTTTCTCCTAAATATTAAAATCCTAATCAATACTAATCTCTTCCTAAGCAATCAAATCCTAATCAATACCAAATCCCCCCTAACTAATTTAATTTTGATGGTAGAATTATTAATTATAATAAGTTCATGGAAAGAGTTACCACCAATCCACCTAATTAAATGATTCATTATTAGTTGTCCAATAACCCACCTACTAAAAAATATTTTGTTTTCCTAGTAATTGTAGGTTGATAAGGATGTAATATTAGGATTATGAGCTAAGATTTAGAGTCAAAAATATAAGTTGGATCACATATATTCATATACATTTGATTCAAACATCTTATAGATATATTTTCTAGCTCATTTTTAGATTCCTAAATTTGATAAATATAAAATTAAAAGGTGACCGAAGAGATCACTTAAGTCTCTTTTTTATTTTTATCCAAGAGCTATGTTATAACACCAATTTCCTACATTGCTTGGCTTGGCCTACTTTAAAATGGTTTTCACACGTCCCAAAAGTTTTTGTCATAAATTTTGATGTTATGTCATATAAGTTTGTTAAAAAAAATTCATATAACATCAAACATGAGTTTTCCATGGTTGACTGGTGTACTATCAAAAAATGAGGAGGTGAAATTTTTGTTTCTTATCTTCAAATATAGTTAACCTTGGCTAATATATTTCCACATGCACTTCTTGATATTGAGTTAACAAATATATTCATGAAATTTTTTAACTCATAACTAGATTTTAACCTCATATTATAGTGTCTAGATAATTTTGATGATGTTATTGCTAAAGGTGTCCAAATAGAAAAGGCTCTCATTGATAAAGGATAGACAAAGATTTATTTACCAAATCAATCCCAACATCAAACTCAAAACCAAAACCAATATTAAACTTCAACTTCAAATCCAATAAGTCAAATAGACAAACCAAAACCTTATAACTACAATAAGAACATGGTTAGGAATGGAATTATAGAATAAATACATGTCCACATACTGCAATAACCACCAGTAAATAAAGCACCTCATCCATAATCACTTGCTTTGTAAAGATATTCTCTACCAAAGAATCAATTTAAAATAAGACCATTTGTTAATTTAGGAGAGATACTTGATAATGTATTTCATAAATTACTTGCTATGAATATGACTGGTTGGCCAAACACCAAACCCTTTGACAAAATTCAACTTAAACTAGAGTGATATACGGATAATTAATATTTTGAGTATCATTAGGTCAAAGGTCATATAGTTCATAGATGTGTGAAAATTTGACATCTCATCCAAGACATGATAAAAAGAGTGGAAATTGAGTTAATCAATGCATCATATTATATTATATTTAGAATATAGGGATCTATAAAAACCCTTTTCATCATCATAATATCAATCAAAATGAATAACATCAACATCAACAAAATAATAATTCTAATCAAAATAAGGTTTCCTAGTATAACAATGTTGATTACCATGCTACCCCCTATGATTACAATTTATAGGGACATATTATGAAAAATAACATATCCACAATTAAATTACCATTTCCATTCCAATAATTCCCAATAAAAAAATCCCTCCATTATGAGATCAGGTCCATATATTTGGTAATTTCTCCTTCCCATGATTTTCTTCCTCAAGTTATAATATAGGACCTATTTATTATACTTTAAATTCTCGTGTTTCTATTCCCACTTGATATTATGTTGTTACAAATCAATGGCCTAAAATCACCCTTTAAGGGCATGTATTTTCCTCTACTGATCCTTGTGCATGACATTTTAGATTCAACCTATATTACCAATTTTAGTAATAAATGCCTAAACATAAACACACTAGTATGAATGGATAAAAGAGCTAATCAACATTATAAGGAAACTCTTACCATCACTTTACCTCCTTATGGCTCCACTCCCATATTGAAAATGGATTATCTAATTCCCAAATTTGAAAATGTTAGATTATTTGCTTGGTGTTGATAATGGCTTCCGAATGGTTGAATGAGCTTGATAGTGGATATGGATGGATGAAAGAAGGATTTTTTGGATGTAAGATAGCATCAATTTAATAGTTTTTCCCATTTTTTTCACAGTTAGTTTAGAGGGGGAGGGGGAACTTGGTTTTATAAGCATAGAGGGAGAGATAAATGGCTCAAATTCAAATTTGAGCCATTGAGATCAATGGATAGGGATTTTCCATGGAATTTTTAATTCCATGGAGATCTATAGAGTTAGATAACTCTAGAGAAAGAGAATAAAATGGGGAAGATTTATAGAATTATCCAATTCTATAAATTTCCCATAGGGTTTAGGGGTTTAGGAGAGGCTAGAATAGGGTGGTGGTTGGGTAGGTAGATTATTTTATATTTTTAAATTGGTTAGTTGGTTTAGGGAGTAGGTTAGTGGGTAATAGGTTATATTTTAGGTCTAATGAAGGGATTAATTAGTTTTTGGGATCGACTAAGGTTTATAAGATATAATAATGGGATGGAGGTTATTAGGCTATTAGTTAATTTGGTGAGAAAATATGGGAATTGGACTAAATTAGTAGAAATTAGCTTAATTAATATAATTAGTAGGGTGATCATAGTTTAGTGAATACATTTGGACCCTCTTTGAAAGGGAATTGTGAGTGGGTTGAATTCAAAGGAGTGATGGTCTTTCAAAGAATAATTATAATGTTAAATGGTGTTAGATGTTAATGGGAGATAATGCCCCCTCAAGGGAGCATGCAAGGAGAATTGATCTAGATGGTCACTCAAATAGAAATATAGGGGTGGGATAAAATCAATATGGTAAAATGGGGTTGGGATGGTGCAAGACATAACTATGATTAGAAATGACCCAAGTGTCAAGAGTTTAAAGTAGCTCAAGTATGATGGGTTCTAGATAAACAAATAATGTCTAGAGAGTTTTTTTATTGATAAGATAATATTGATTTAAATAGGATGGGTTCAAGCTGATGATAAGTCCTATAGCAAGGACACATGATAGGGAAGGCTTGAAAATAGATAATAGTGATGAGGATTGGTGATTTGTTATAAAGAGATAATTTTCATAAGATTCATATCATTAAAATCAATGTGTGATTATCAAGTGACAAGTTTAGGGATAGGATGTTGATGAGGGATGAATGATGGATGAGCTACCCATAGTCTACAAAGTGAGACCTGACACTACTTACATAGTCTAAAAATACTCTAGGTTGATGTAGTTAGAATGGAGGATAAAGTGGACTATAAGGGGATGAACACTCCATGCCCCAGATAATGTGAGAAATGATTAGAAGATATTTGATTAGGATAATTAGATAAGATTAAACATAGTTAGTATTAGTAACAAGATATTAGGGGTGTATGGGGGTCATATAGGTCATTTGTAAATATTGGCATTTAGTGAATTAAGTTTTGAGGTGAAACTATGGACCAACTACCCTAAGCTTCCCATCATAGCAAGAGATTTTAAGAGCACTAGAGAACAACTGATGTTGGACCTACTGTGAATATTGAAAACTTAGCTCAATGTTTTTATGAAAATTTTGCTAGTTTTGTAGGATTTTTGGATGGATTTTGTAAAAAACAATGCCAACCAAATTTATTTGTGAAAATCATGACTATCAATTTTGCCCTCAGTCATGGTTTCATCATTATGACTAGCAATTTTAAAGGGAAAATCCATGGTTTTTTAAAATTATGATTCTAGATTCATGGTTTTGTAATGTTGTGACTATAGAATTATAGATTTGAAAAGCCATAAGTAGAGGTTTAGTAGCTTCATAAAACTATAAATGGGAAGCGGTAGTTTTGACTAACTGTGAGGTCAAGCAAAATCCCAAAATTGTGATTTGTAATTTTGTCAAGGTCACAACTAGGGATTTTTCACAATTCATGATTTTACCAAAGTTGGAAAGATGGGTAAGTGTTATGGTGAGGGGTTAGGGTAAATGGTTTTATAGGGTTCATTTAGTTAGTAGGAGATGTTAGATGGTTATGAAGGTTAGGTGGATAAGTAGGGTGGAGGAGTGTTATTGGGATAGGTGATTAGACAAACTTAGGGATAATTTTAGGCTAAGTTAGAGGGATGTAGGATGCTAGAGTTAGTGTATATAGTGGTGAGATATGTATGTAGATTTAGATAGGTAGTTAAGAGAAGGGTGAGGTGGGATAACTAAGTGATTTAGGGGATGTGATTGGGATAGGACTTAGGCTAGGTGATAAAGTTAGCTAGGTAGTGGGGTGGGAGATTAAGTGAGAGTGATGAGTTGAGGTAAGACAAGAGGATAATTAGGATTAGGAAGGGGTGGTAGGGTAGGTTAGGGTAAATTATTAAGATATGGGATAGGTTAATGATGATAGATGATAGATGTAGTGATATATGAATAGTGGTTGGTGTAGGAGGATCTAAGAATGATGGATTCACAGTCTTAGTGTCTTATAGTGCTACATGAGATGAACTTACTTTTATAGGTAGAGTTTGGTGTAGAGATGATTAGATTAAATGATGTAGCCACTATGATAGTGATTAGGATAGATTGAACCCTAATGACAACATTGGTGGAGCACTATCATTCATAGACTAAGATTTTTCATTTTATCATAGGGGAGATGACCATCACACTTAAGGATGTCTATAGGATCTTAAATTTACCTATGTGGGGAGATCATATATACTAAAGATCACATACACTAGCCTATACTATACAATGACTAGATGGAGGCTTATGAGTGGGAATATAAGAGAGATGCATGGATATTGATTGATGTTGGTGGAGGGAACCATTGATAGATTGAACCTAGTTATCATGTCTCTTGTTACCAACATTCTCCTACTAGACAAGAGCAACTAGTGGTTACATTTAGGCCTAGGGGATGTGGTGGATGATATGGTACATGATTTCAAAGTCTTTACATGAGGACATATTATGTTAGCTCACCTATATAGAGAGCTTAATCTAGGGGAATATAAGGGAGATCACAATTTAGGGCCATATTTACTTTTATAGATCTGGAAGTAGGATCATATTATTATTCAACATCCATTAGGGACATTAGCAATACTCCATCATCATTAGCCCATGGTCTTTGGTCTATATGTTTTACATGGACTGTAGTGAGGACATATAAAAGAGATGAGATTTTATAGGGATGATTTTGATAGCTTGAATCCAAAACACAATACTTAGATGTCAAATAGAGGCCTCTAGTTTAGATGGGATGATGAGGTGATGGCATAATACATGCTCACAAAGTGTTACCTAACTAGTTGGAGGGATATGGATATTAAGAGATATCATCCTAACCATATGAAATGCTAGTTCATCTTCATTTAGGATGTTCTTGGGGTAAAGAACCTATTCACTTAAAGCAAGTTAGAGAGGCATCCATGGGGAAGAACTATAGATAGGGAAAATACATGAATAAATTATCAATATTACCTAATTGTAGTGGTATTATTACGTCCCTATTATATATCTAGGTGTGATGATCACTTACATAACACATTAGAGACCTAGAATTTTGATCAGACTGACACACCATTATGATATGGTTAGGTGAGGGGTTGTTAGGAAAGTTCTGTAAGCACAAGCCAATATTGAAAGGAGGATGAGATAGGTTCTTACTCAAGATGGACATGATGGCCATGATTCTATGGATGTGGATGGAAGATATAGAGATCATGAGATGGTGGTATGATAGATGGGTCCTCAGGCCCAAACATAGGTATGGGTATAGATATGGCCATATGTACAAGTTAGGGTAAAAATAGGTGGTAGTGGTGGTGGAGATGGTGTATTACCCTCAAAATAGATGCTATCAAAGAGTGAGAGGTCCTTGCTTATCATATTTTAGGGTGAGATACAGTCTTGCTTATCCAAGATTGTTGGGATCACATGTGAGAGAGACTAACTACAAGACCAACTCCATTCAGTGATAACATAAAGAGATGGATGACTGGATCAAGTATAGGGGTAATAACCACATTACAGATCTAGCTATCTAATATTGATGGGTAGTTGACCTAGGCCTAGGCTCAAATCATGGGGTTACAAGAATAATTAACTATAGTGCAAATACAAATAGCTACTTTACAAGGCTAGATTCAGAGTAGGGATGCCCAAATCATAGGTCTTTAGGGATAAAATACATAGATGTATACATGCATTTGTATTATGATTATGGAACTAGAGGTGGTTGAGAGAGCCAAATATAAGGTAGGTTAGGCTATGAGTGAGTGGGGGACGGTGAGCATGATGAAGAACATTGTACATCTAACTCAAGAGGTACATTATTATAGGAATTTATATGAGGAAGTGCTACTTCCCAAGTACCATGTTGCATCCTTCAAGTCTAACTCTTCTCACTCAATCCATCAACCTTTAATGGGAGCACAAGGATCACTAGGGCCACCAAGACCACTATGGCCATAACCAAGAGCTTATGAAATATTTTTAGAGATGTATAAGGGATTTTTGTATTAGTATATCATTCTTTTTTCATAGTCCCACGTTATTGTTTTAAATATTTTTTGACATGGAATTCATGTGGACTTGTTCATTTGATTTTTATTTATATTGATGAGATGTTTTGATGATGGATGTGTGTACATTGATATATAGATGAGGATGTTATTATGTTAATTATATATTTTTATGTGATTATGATGTGATTTATTATTTGGCCTTATATGATATTATTAGATTAGATGTGATTGATTATGAATCTTGAGTAGGACATGATGGACAAATGATTTATGATATGATTAAATGTATATGATGTAATACGATGAATTGGTGTGACATGTTATTTATGATGTGATGATGGGTAGATATTGTTATGATGTGTGGATTTAAATTTATGATGTTAGATGTAGTGCATCTAACATATTATTTTCATTTTAGATGATGTTTCATGAGATGGACTTATATGTTTATGGGTTTATGATGTACATGTTAGAACATGATTAAATATTTTA
Organism: Torreya grandis; assembly: GCA_037957365.1. Lineage (NCBI taxonomy): Eukaryota > Viridiplantae > Streptophyta > Pinopsida > Cupressales > Taxaceae > Torreya > Torreya grandis. The sequence goes on from JARHVA010003389.1 coordinate 557,289, forward strand.
GATGTGGGATAGATGTGATGTGTTATATGAATATGTTGTCCTAATTATGTTATTATGATTTATTGGGTGAAAGTGATAATAAAATATTAATCCTTATCTGGTTTATTATGTTCTTGACTTACTATGGTAGGAATCCTCCTACACCATGGAGGTAGGATGGAGATGGGATGGGATAGGATTAGGCTTAGATTAGGATAGAGATAGGTTGGATGGGGTAGGGATGGTGGTGATAGGACAAAGGATAGGATTAGAAGGGATAAGATGGGTAGGAAATTTTGAAGGCATTAAAATGTATGCAATTCATTTTTATATTTTACCATTGAGACATGTATCAGTGACATGATAAGCTAAATGCACACAATAATTGGTATATTAAATGGTAGCTTAACTTGATAAGTGGCCTTTCCCCAAGTAAATAGTTGGGGACCACTTAGAGTGTCTTTGTTCCTAAAAAAAATTTATAACATAAAATACACGTGAAAAACATGAGTAAATAATCAAAACATTAATATTCACACACACATAAGCACACAAGACAACATAAGCACACAAAAGACAATATAATTATAGAAGACAATAAGAACAATCATGATCAAGACTCATCAAATGGATAGTGGTATGTGTCATGGATTAATATCTAGTAAAAGTATTATTTTAATGTAAATTATTACATGAGTAATAATTTACTAACAGGTATAGTTTTTTATTAGCTTGATCAAATATACTATTAATAGTAAACAATATATCATGATTAATATTTTAGACATTTGGGGTTTTTTAAGGACAGATTTTATAGGGATCTTAGAATCCTTAGTTATAAGAAATATAATCCTATATATTTGTAATCTGTTCTAATGAAATTAATTAATAGAGAGTGTATGAAGGAATAATATATTATGTTTGAAAAAAATAGTCTATGTTCAACTCTTTTATTTTGTGTTAATTTTATGTAGATCTAAACCAATTTCAATATCTAGTGTCAGAGTAGGCATTTTCCATTTATCATGAGAGTCTATAAAGGGATGCATACACTTCTATGGGATTAATTTAAGGATGATTCAAATGTCATGTATAACTATTGCTTTGACTGCACCAGTTCATGCAATCAATCTCTAATAAATTGCACCCTATAGAATCTTATCTTGTCTTATCTATAAAGATGGTGTGTATCCTACTAACTCATCCTCTTATATTATAATTAAGATCTATTTGACCCAAAGTGGACTACAGATAAATATAGATATATACATGCAGTCTAGGCTTGTATATGTACAATTACACCGTCACCTTAGTAGATAAAATTAGTTTGTGTTGTCTTCAAAGACCTACAAGGTGGTCACACTACAATCACCAATTTGATCTCATTTACAATAGATAGTCCTAGTTCCAAAGTGACCACTTTTAGTGATATACACCTACACTTGTCATGTTCCACTAAATTTAATGATCAGTTTGTTGTCATGTGAGCCACGTCACTTGGCATCGTGCAAAAATTCAAATATATTTTTCTTTACTTCATGAAATCAATTATTATTTAAGCACAACCACCTCCTTAATTTTATCAAAAATATAGGATTATATATAAGAAAAAGAAGTTCATGTAAAAGATGTGATTCTTTATGTGCAATGTATTAAACCATGCATATTGTTAAGGTTAGTTAATATCAAATCAATCGAATAAAAATAGTTTCTTTATTCATATTAAGTTTTTATTATAGTCATGTCATTATTATATTTACAATTAAGTTTTTTCATATCTTAGTTTTTAATTTTGGTCAATACATCCTAGGGATATTATATCTAAAAAAGGTCTTTTTAAAAATTTTAGAGTCAAGTCTTTATTCTCAATTTTGGTATATATTTTATAAAGAGATCATAGTATTTAATGTCAAAAGGTTAGGTTGTATTATATTATTTGGGTCCAAAATCCATTAAAAAAAAGTCAAAATTCATTATTAAAAGAGTCAATTTTAAAATGTGTAGTTCCTGGTCAAAGAGGCAGAGTCTTTTTAGTGAGTCATTAGTGTTAAAAAGTAGCAAAAATAAAAATAATGTAAAAATAAAAATAATTTACCTTAAAAACACATTTTATGCTAACCCTAATGTCCTAAGTTGAATATTGTGGGGGTGACTATATTCCCTTCAAAATCATGCACCTAAGCTTTAACGACTTCATTGGCTAAGTAAGTAACAACCTAATGAAGGATGGAGGCATAAGAGGTTAAATTTCTTTTAGTGACCTTTCATCAGTCACCAATGATGGGGATGCACTAATGATGTGGTGAATTTTATTTTAGTTGTGTGTTGTGTGTTTGCTTTCTTGCTTTGTGGTAGCTAAATAAGAATAGAAGTGCAATTCCTATTCGAGTAAGAACTACTCCTTTTATAATCCCTCCAAGTTAAAAAAATGTTGGGAATTAAATATGTACTTGCATACAAGACATGGTTTGTGATAAAATAAAAAAAACCACTTGGTTGGTGGTTATCCATCATGAAAACCATCATTGGTTGTTGGTAATCCATGTGAAAAAACATCATTAGTTTTTGGTTAACCATGGGAAAGCCAATTTTTAGGTTTGTAATCCTTGAAAAAATCATACAATAATAAATTTAGATGCAGTACAGGATGATATTCTCCCCATGTTCAGATTTAGGGTGTAAGAATAGGGATATTAATTTTAAGGGGGTGAATGTTATAGATTAATATCTAATAACATTATTACTATAATGTAAAACTACATGAGTAATAATTTACTAATAGGTATAGTTTGTTATTGTCTTGATCAAAGATATTATTAATAATAAATAATATATCATGATTAATATTTAGGATATTTGGAGGTTTTTTAGGAGAGATTTTATAGGGATCTCAAAATTTGTGGTTACAAGAAATATCAACCTATATATTTTTAATGTGTTTGAATGAAATTAATTAAGCAGAGAGTGTATAAAGAAATTATATATTGTGTTTGAAAGAAATAGTTTGTGTTTGACTCTTTTATTTTGTGTCAATTTTATGTGGATATAAACTAATTTCAATAGTGTGATTGTAGGATGATCATAAACAAGGATTTGATAAATGATTGTATACAAATGATAATGATATGCCTATGCATATAAGGTTTGTTGTGCCCGAAACTGATTTTATGTCAGGATAATATTCTATCTTGGTTCAAAGATAATCGTAAATGGGGTTAAGATGACCCTTCAAGAATTAGTGTCATAATGTATGCAAAAATACTAAAAAAGGAAATTATACTTTTTTGAACGTTTATAATGATGACATTAATGGGAAAGTTTGAATCATAATCTCAGGGATAACAAAGGATAGATTAGGATGGGATTTCATCTTGAGGATAAAAGGAGACACACCTATCAGAGAAGATTTTTAATGGGGTAATAGGATATAGAATAGTGATAAGGATGCGATGAGACTTAGGGATATGTATATATGTTGAATGTGGATAAACAACTCCAAATGACCACCCCAAAAATCATTCAAAGTACTCAATAAGTTATGTCTACTTATTTGTGATGAAGTATTTGTATCCTGTGATTATATAAGAACTTGTCATGGATATCCACTAGTGAGACCAAGGTCAGGGTTGATTTACCATGATGCTAAAGAATAGTTTTCATCATGGTACTTGCCCAAGGTACCGAAGAACAAGTTTTCACCATTAGATGGATTTTTTTAAACTATTGGGTTGTTGATGAGATGTGATAGGTGGATGGAGTGAATACAAGATGCCCCCAAGAGTGGGGTCTCATAGATGGAGGATGATAGAGCCTATTAAGTATAGAAACATTTTAGATGCATGATGTTCATGGAATCATCAAGCTCTTCTCCATCTAATGTGGTCAATTTATATGCTCTCACTCTAAATTTGGTAATGATGATTTAGGGACCTAACCAATTAGATTCAAATTTCCCTTTCTTATCTATATCTATGTTGGTATTTTTCTAGTTTTCTTTTAGGACTAGGTCACCAACCTCAGATTATCTAGATTGGATTTTTTTTTGTATTGCTCATTGAGTCTATTTTGATAAGCTTGTAGGTGATCAAGGAATTTCTAACATTTTTCATCAAGTTCTAGTCATATAGGCATTCTTGCCTACAATTATGACCAGTGATGATGTCTCTTAATGAGATTAAAAGGAAATGGATCTCTACTTCCATTGGAAAGATTACTTCTATGTTATAAACCAAGACATGTAGAGTGGCCCTAGTAAGTGTGCATATGCTTATGAGATAAGACCATGGAGCTAGATATTATTTCATGTGTCAATTTTTGCCTACCTAATTAACTATCTTCTTAAGGATTTTGGTAAGAGTCTTATTGGTAGCATCATCTTGTCCATCACCCTAAAGATAGTAAGTAGAAGATAAATTCTACTTGATATGATATTTATGACACAAGGCCTCAACCACCTAATTTTTGAATGATTTGCCATTATCTAAGATGATATTAGTAAGTATGCCAATATGTCAAATAGTCTAATTGAGGATGAATTTGGAGATTTGGAGGTGAGTAGTATATGTTAGTGACATCACTTCTACCCACTTAATAAAGTACTCCATCTCCATGATAATAAACTTGTGACCATCTGATGATGTCAAATTAATCTTACCAATTAAATCAAGGACCCATATGTAAAATGTTCATGGACTCATAATGAGATCTAATTAGAATGTAGGGACATGAATAATATTTCCATGATTTTGACAATCAATACATTTACACACATACTAATAAGAGTCTTATTCTATAGTTGGCCAATAATACCTAGTTCAAAGGAGTTTCTCGGTCAGGGCCATTCCACTAATATGCCCACCATATATACCATCATGAACCTCTTTGATTTCATGAAAGGCTTCTTTTGATGTCAATCACCTTAATAGAATTCAATCACATCCCCTACAATAGAGTGGGTTTCCAAATATTATGTAATGGGAGTTGTGATGAATAAAGTCTTTACATTGGTAGTAGTTTAGATTAGGAGGGATGATGTTATCATTAAGGTACCTATAGATTTCATGGTACCATGGAAGATGAGATAATTAATTATGTAAATATGGAAAGGATCCATAAATTGATGCATTGGGATAATCAAATGTTCTATTAAAATTTTCCCTTTCTAGAATGTCTTTAGGGAGATCAATGAAAGAGCTAATGGTAGTCATTGAATTAGTTTCTTTATTACTCCCTCATGCCACTTTCTCAAATGTTATGGATCAAAATTGTTGTTTTAATTGATAAAATAACTACTTATAGGGGAGAAAATTCTCATCTTTTATCTAGAACTCATCATTGACCTATTTGATTATCAATTGTGAGTCATAGAATAATTGCAAATGTTGAATATTCCACTAAATGGCTAGGTGAAGGCTAATTATCAAGGACTTGTATTCTAAAATATTTTTAGTACATGAGAAGGTAATATATAAGACTTTGGGAATGATATCACATTATAGGGTGATGAGGAGGATGCCTCCACCTGATCTATGCATAATTAATGAGCCATCAAAATATAATTTCTAGCTACTTAATTCTAAAGTACTCATTATAGACTCATTTGGGAAGGTTGTTATAAGGGGATCAGTTATTTAATGTGGTGATTCAACCAATTTATCTATTATTACTTATCCTTTAATGGATTTTTATTGACATATTTAGTGTCAAATACATTAATAAACATGATCCACTTATCCATTCTACTGGTGAGAGATGATTTAGACAATAAATATTTTAGAGGATCAACTTTGCTGATGAAATAAACTTGATTATTTAGTATGTAGTGCTAGATATTTTATGAGTTAAAAAACATGGATAATCATGCCTTTTATATTGGAGTATATTTCAACTCATAAGATATTAATATGTGACTAAGATAGTAAATTTATTACTCCTTTCCCTAATAATTATGTTTTGCTAGGAGGGCACCTATTGGACATATAGTTGTTAAGATATATAAGAGCAGGGGGTCGTCTTGAGATAGGGGTGATAATATAGGTGGGTTATCAAAATATTATTTTAAATTATTAAAATCTTGATGACACTCAAAATTCTAGTTAAAGGTAGTCCCCTTCTTTAAGAGATGGGTGAAGGGGTGGCATTTGTCAACAAGCTAAGAGATAAAGCACCAGATGGCTTTTAATTTTCCCTAAAGACTTCTAAGTTGATTTAGATTAAAAAATAGAGGAATTTATGTGATTAATTTTAATTTTGTTGGGTCTACTTATATATCCCATCTAGAAACTATAAACCCAATAGTTTTACTAAGGTAAAACCAAATACACACTTTTTGGACTTTAGCCTGAATTTGTATTCTCACAATCATTAAAATATTCATATTAAAATAACATGGTGTTTGTAACTTAAGAGAGACTTACACAAAATATCATCCACATAATATTTGACTATGTCATGCATCATGTCATTGAAAATGACTGTAATGGCCTGTTGATAAGTTGTGTTAGCATTTTTAAGGCTAAAAGGCATGACCTCATAGCAAAATATTCCCCATGTAATGATCAAAGTTGTTTTGTGTTGGTTCTTCGGTGTGATTTTTATTTTCTTATAGCCTTAAAAACCATCCATGAGATATAGCATTTCATATCTAGTGGTTGAGTCCAAAATCATGTCAATATTTGGAAGGGGGAAGCCATCCTTGGGAAATGCCTTATTTATATCTTAAAAGTTTTTACATATTGAAATTATACCTTGTGGCATGGTTATAGGGACAATATTAGAAATCAAATTAGAATAATATATTGGGATAATAGAACTAGCTTCTAAGAACTTTTTTTTAGCTCCTTTTTAACTAATAGTTCCACTTTAGGGTGCAACTTCCATAATTTATACTTGATTGGTTTAGAATTAGGTCGCACAAACAAGTGATGTAATACTAATGAGGGATATAATATAGGTAGTCTACATAGCTCCATGAAAATATGTCAATGAATTACTTAAGAAGCTTGATGATGACTTCACATTCTATGGGTGTCAAAGATGCCCCTAATTTAACTATTTTGGGATGTTGATCTGTCCCAATATTGACTTCTTTCACTTCCTCAATAAGAGAGGGTGATTGTTCTTGTAAATAAGGATGCAATGATATTTTTAGAACATTTGAAGAAAAAGTTTGGAAGCTTTGTGTCAATATCAAAGTATTATTATGATTTAAATAAGACAAGTGGAGGTTCATTTGGTTCTTTAGGAGATTCTTCCTCTTCACATTACTCTTTGTCATTATGATCATGGGGTTTTTGTTTTTATTTAAAGTATGAAAACTCATAAATATTTATATAAAATTACCTTTTATGATCCCCATATGGAATTAAATCTCAAAATCCCATATATTCTAAGATTGCTTCATCATTTTGAAATGTGTCAAAAGAAGGCTCATCCTAGTCTATGAGTGATGGATAATGGAGGGAGATATTAATGGTGGAAATGGTAGTATTAGGGAAGAGGTTGGTGGTAGTAAGCTCCTTGAAGTGACTATAAATGGAACCTATTTTAATGTATGCATCAAGGAGAGATAGCCTAGGGATCAAAAGAGTGTCCACAATGATATTGTTTAGGTCATCATCATATAGTATTTACCCTAGACCAAAATACTATGGATATTATTAAACCATGATGGGTTTAATTCTACCTTGATCTTATTTTCCTAGTCCTCTCCCTTATAATTTATATTCTCCATCATCTTCTGGACATGAGGTTATTGCTTTTCTAGAGAGATAAAGGCCTCTTCATCTAGAATAAGCCATGAATGATCTATATTTTCAATGCATTCTTTTGATAGGAATATGGCACTTGAGAAGGTCATCGGTCCAAATTAATATTTTATGGGCTTGGTATTCCTCATGGTTGAGGATCCATAGCTGCATGGGGAGAGAGGTAAATCACTGATGCAAAATATTTTATATTCATATTCTCCACATCTTATTGATGTGATTTTCAAGTGGATCACTTTAGGTAGTGGATCTAATGTAGATTCAAGATGACTAAGGGGGATGTATTTGGAAATTATTAGAATTAAAATGGAATTATCTATGTGAGGATCAAGATAGGGTGATGATGATTGGTTTATCTGACAATGATGAAGATGATTGATTACTTAGAGGATGGTGACTCCATACTAAAGTGGGGGAATTTGAGACACTGATGTAAAGTGGATGGAACATCTTGAATTTCATGTATCCATAGACATTTGAGTAACATGTTATAATACAAATATACACCCATAATGTGGAGTAATGTTTGGTGTACTACAAGCCCCACAGTGATGGGAAGGTAAATAGTCATAGTGGATGGCCTCTCATGATCATCATAGGATTTGATCATTATCAAGGTAGATCCTAAAGATCCTTTTGAATATCTTAGTTTCTTAAATAAGTCTAGATTACATAAATTTAACATTGATTCTCCATCTATGATAACCCAAGAGACATGATGGTGGGATATGGACACTTTAAAAATAAGGGATAATTGTGGTATGGGGCAATGGGAGGCATATATTGGGCACCAAAAGTGATCTATTATTAAGGGGATAAAATCCCACTAATATTTTTAATTTAATAGTATCCAACACCAAAAGTGATCTATTATTAAGGGGATAAAATCCTACTAATATTTTGAATTTAATAGTATCCAAGTCATAAGAAAATTTAAGATCATTTAGGACATGATTTGGTGTCTCTTGATGTAAATAAGATGTTTTCATAGCAGGTGAATTAGATGGTTCTTTAGGTGGTGTCATAGGAACTATAATTTTATTGCATCTTATTAGTGTAGGTTTTTATTTTTCCCTATTTATTAATAAGGGAAATTGTATTTTGTGCATACATGGAGTTTTCCTACATTTATAGGATAGGCTAGCTTATGTGGAGGTGTGTGTCATAGATGTGTCATAGGTGTCATAAGAAGGTCATAAGTAACTCCCTTGATGGGAGTTAATTCTCTATTCTTAGCACCTTGTCACCACCTTTCATGGAGGAGTTACAGTCTATTCTTGGGGTGCCTTGTCCACCTTTTGTGGAGGAGTTATTTACGTACTCTCCTATATGTATTCCTCACTTTGGCCATCTCATGTTAATCAGATTTTGGTTTTCTCCATTTTATCTTATGCAATTTAGCTTCTTGTATAATTTCAAATTTATTTAGCATCTGTGTGGTGTGCACTTGATTCATCTCATGTGATCACATCTCCATTGCATTTGCATTATTTGGATTTTGGAAACAAATTTGATATGGTATCAAAGCCACTCCAGTAATTGTGTGTCTGGTTATGCAATTCTAAAATTCTTACTTTGCTTTCTTAGTAGTTTTTTTAAAAATCCATTGCATTTTAGAGCTTTGGTAGAGTTTCTTGAAAAATCATGCAAATCCATAAGGAACTTGTTTAAAAAAAATTTACTTATGAGTTTGTATTTTCTAAGACATATTGTCTAAATCTGTTGTGGCTTTAGCAAAGGTAGTAGAATTCCTTTTCTTTTGGTCATTCTATAGGAAAAGACAGTGTAGTTTAACTCCATGACATACTTCTCTCATTGCAAGTTTAAAGTTATTCTAATCTAAATCAATCATTTGAAAAGTGGAGAGAGTTGTAGTCTAGTGACAGATCACCCATTTTAGTGCTCCGTTTCTTCTGCTCCTGCTTCAAGGAAGGGGTCAGCTACATATGGGACCAACACTAGCCAACTACTGACTATTTCTTCTTCGGTCAAGACCCTCAACTGACCTTTTTTATATTTTCCACACCTTCAAGATAGACACGCCATCAAGGTGTATGGCATGCAAGTCTTCAGGTTCTTTTTTTTGCAAGCATATTCTAATCTGTGTCCTTTTTTGGGGTGCCACTGCCTGCATTTTGTTTGCTAATCATTTGTCTATTCTACCACTTCTACTATTACCCTTCTGCCATGCCATAGTCCTTCCAATAAGGTGCCATCAGCTGTATGGCATCCAATAGGTCTACATATTTGTCTTTTGTCTTGTCTGACAACAAATCTGGACTGTGTTTTTTTTGGTGCCCCTTCCTTGTTTAGCGTCCCATGTGGACCCTTAGATGCTTGGCCAATGTTCATTATATCTTCAACTTTAATTTTTTTAGTTAAAATTGACTTGTTAAAACAAAAATCAGTCAATTTGACTAAATATTTAGTTTCTTAGATAGTTTGACAATTTGGGGGTTTTCATTTAAAACTTGTATCTTCGCCTGTCGAAGATGAAGGGTGATGTTTTGGTTGGTGGGAGGCCAATTACCCCTCACACAAACCTCCTTTAGATTCCTCATTTTGTGCCAAATCTAATGAGTGGTTGAAAATCCACTTTCTCTCTCAAAACATGCATTTTTTTAATGTTTTAGTGCCTTTTTTTGCAAAAACACTAGTTTACGAGAAAATTGAACCTTTAATATCTTGCAAATGGTAGCTCAGATTTGGGTGCCATTTTTTGCAAAAGTGTTTTTAATTCAATTATCTATAGTGTATGATTTTTATTTGTCAAAAATTCACTAGTTTATAAAGTGCCTAAAATTTGGGTCTCCTAAGACGCATTTTCAGCTGAGTCTGACGTCCTATTTGCTTATATTCTTGCACTGATTGCTCTAAGATGCATTCTCAACTGAGTCCAACATCATTTGAGCATGCACTTGCATATTTGGGTGGGGGATCAACATTTTATGGGGGTGTGATTGCTTTTCACAACTTGCAAATCTTTTCTTTCATTCTCCTTTTAGCATAATTTCACAACTTGCAATCAACACAACTTCTCATAAATTCAGCTTAAAATGGATTATTTTCAACTTAAACCCCTAACACCCTTCAACTATCATGAATGGAAGGTTAAAATTTAAATCTTTCTTAGAAGCAAAGGGTTGTATAGGATCACCATGGGTACTGAAGTAGAACCCAACACTAATGATAAAAAGGTCAAGTGGTACAACCGTAGTGATGAAGCCTATGGATTACTGAGCTTGTCTGTGTCTCCAAAACTTCTCTTCCATTTAGAATCCTCCAAGACTCCCAATGACATATGGGACACCTTAGAAAACTTATTTGGGAAGCGTGATGAGATGAGAGGTTATAAGCTCGAAAATGAACTCATAAGTCTAAGTCCTAGCAACTTTGACACCCTATAGGACATCTTCACTAAGTTTAAGGCCCTTATATTGCAATTAAAAGAATGTGGGATAGAGAAGAAAGAGTATCAACTCATTCTTTTTATTCTCACAAAGTTAGGTCTAAGCTATTCAGTCTTTGTCTCCACTTTGCATGCCACAAAAAGTGCCCTTGGCACTACATGGAAAATGTCTTCTTTGGATTCACTCATTGCCAACTTGACTAGGGAGCAAGATAAGCTAATTCAAATGGGCACAATGAATTCTACTCAACCCCAATATTTGATAGTTGGAAATGGTAAGGATAAGACTTCAACAAAGGATAAGAAGAAAAAGAACAAGGACCAAGAAAAAAAGAAAGAAAACACCAATCCTGCCAAAAACAACAATGAGTCTTCATCCTCCAATGCTAAACCTATGAAGGAGAAGGTTAAAACAAATAGATCACGTAACTCATCTTCTAGAGGAGAAAAGCATAGGTGTTCTTGAGTCCATCAAGCATAATTCATCTACCCAAGATTCTACCAAGGCAAAAGGCAAGGGTAAGGAGAAAGAAAAGGGTAAGGCCCTTATAGCTACAACATCTTCTACATCTTCATGGGTCATTTATTCAGGTGCTTCTCACCACATGGGCTATTTACTAGTTGAGTTTTCATCTTTAGAGCTTGTAGCATGACTTTAATTAGTTTGGGTGATGACACTTCAGTTTTTATTGTAGGGAGACGGTCATTTGAAATGGAAGGAGGAACATTTAATAATGTTCTAAGTGTTCCTTCTCTTTCAACCAATCTCCTATCAGTGTACCAAATCACTCACATTGGTCAAGGCATGAGAGTTGAGTTTTCACCAAATTCAGTGGCTATCAAGGAGCTGCATAGTGATACTAAAGTGGCAGTGGGTAGGGCAGATCATCAAGCAAGGTTATACACCTTCTCACATTTTGCATCAAATTCTTCTCCAATAGCAGTGCTGACTCATTCAAATGGAGTTAGAAAATTATGGCATGAGTAGTTTGGCCACCTTAACTACCGCTACCTTAAGCAACTTTATAAAAATGACATGGTCATTGGCTTGCCTCATGTCCAATTCTCAAAAGGAATTTGTGAGGAGTGTTCACTTAGGAAGCATCCCGAAGTAAAATTTGACAAAGGTAAAGCTTGGAGGGCTTCACAATCTTTGGAGTTAGTCCACAATGATGTATCAGGACCCTTTCCCAAACCATCTTTCACAAGGGCCAAGTACATCCTAACTTTCATTGATGATTTCTCTAGGTACACTTGGATATATTTTCTCAAACAAAAGTTTGAAGTGTTTGAAAATTTTCTAGACTTCAAGGCTCTTATTGAGAAATAGAGTGAGAAATCCATCAAGGTTCTTCAAACTGATAATGGAGGGGAGTATGTCAGCATCAGGTTTGAGCAATTTTGTATAACAAAGGGGATTGATTTATAGCACATAGTCACTTACAGTCCTTCACAAAATGGGGTTGTAGAACACAATAATAGGTTATTGAAAGAGATGGGTAGCTATATGATTCACTCCAAATCCTTAGCACCACAGTACTGGGATGAAGCCATAAATTGTGCTTGCTACATTCAAAATAGGGTTCCTCACAAAGCTTTGAAAGGGATAACACCCTTTGAAGCTTGGCATAAATGGAAACCTGATGTTGAGCACCTCAAGGTTTTTGGATCCCTAGCCATGACCCACATTCTAAAAAAGAAATGCAAAGCTATGGAATGTCAGTCTAAGCCTTGCATCTTTGTAGGATATCTAGATGGTATTAAGGGATATCACCTTCTAGATCTAGTCACTCATGAGTTGTTCATCGAGAGAAGTGTTCATTTTTAGGAGAGTCCTAGAGACTCAACACTTGACACTTCTTCTCCCTCATTGGATCTACTTATTCATGATGATTCCTCATTAGATTTAGATTAGCCATAATAGGTTCTTAAGCCAGAGACATCTTCTTCTTCTTCAAGTTTAAATAGTGAGGATAGTGATGCAGATTCATCCACCTCTAGTCAATTAGAGGATGAGGAGTTAGCACTTGACTCACCCACTTCCAGGCCACTTTGGGCTAGACAGACACTTGAGAGTGTTGGCACTTGGGTAGGAGATCTCGTAGATGACAGACATACTAGGGGGGATTTTCAAAGAGATCCACATGCCTTCTTTGCTTCAATTTTGGATCCATAGACTTTTTGAGAGGCATCAGGGGTACTTGAGTGGGATAGTGCTATGGAGGAAGAATATTCTTCCTTAATCAAAAATCACACTTGGGATTTGACTTCACTTCCTAAGGGAAGAAAGATGGTTTGATGTAGGTGGATATATCAAACCAAGTTTGCATCATATGGGTCGGTTGATAAGTACAAGGTACGATTGGTCACCAAGGGTTTCTCATAGGTGGCAAGCATTGACTACTTAGAGACCTTTGCACCCATTGAAAATATGACTTCTATCCAACTCACCTTGGCTATTTCCATAACACATGGTTGGGATGTGCACCAGATGGATGTGAAGAGTGCCTTTCTTCATAGAGACCTAGAGGAGGAGATCTACATGGACCAACCACTGAGATTTGTTTAGGATTCTTCCTTAGTATGAAAACATAGGAAATCTATCTATATCCTTAAACAAGCCCCTCAAGCTTGGTATGCTAAGATGGATTCATTCCTTCACATAATAGGTTTCACTAGGTGCCAATCTGATCCCAATGTCTACTTCTTGTGGCAGGATGATTCGCTCTTGATTTTGGTTCTATATGTTGATGACCTTTTGATCACCAGGAGTTCTTCATCAGCTATTACAGTGGTGAAGGCATCTCTCTAGGATAGATTTGACATGATAGACTTGGGTTTATTGCAATACTTCCTTGGCATCGAGATCTCACAGTTAGATTTAGGGATTTCTCTTACACAGCCTAAGTATGCTCTTGACTTATTGGCTCAGTTTCACATGGCTAATTGCAAGCCATCTCTGACTCCCTTTCTATTAGGATTCAAGCTTGAGGCTGATTGTTCTTCACCATTGGTTGATGCCACTTGGTATAGACAACTTATTGGTAGTCTCATCTACTTGACTCACACCAGGCCTGACATATCATATACAATGGGACTTGTCTCCAAATTCATCCAAGAACCTCATGAGTTACATTGGAAAGTAGCTAAGAGGATCTTTCATTACATACAGGGTTCACATAGATATAAGATTCATTATAGATTTGGCATAGAGGTTGACTTGGTTGGATATACATAATCAGACTAGGCTAGTGATTCACAAACTCACAAGTCCACTTTTGGTTATAGTTTCTCTCTAGGTTTAGGTCCTATCAGTTGGTTTAGCAAGAAGTAGAATGCTATTACTATATCATCCATAGATGCAGAGTATAGAGGAGCTATTAATGTAGCTACTGGGGCTATTTGGCTTCAAGGGATACTTTCTAAGTTTGGCATTCCTATCAGGCAACCCACCATCATTTATTATGACAACTAGAGTACCATTCAGATTTGCAAGAATCTAGTTTAGCACTAGTGTACCAAGCACATAGAGATTCACATGCATTTCATTTGGGAGCTTGTTCATAGTCAGGTCATTGACTTGATATTTTGCCAGTCTTTGGAACAAGTTACAGACATCTTCACCAAACCTTTCACTAAGAGAAAGTTCATTCATCTATAAGATCTTCTTGGGGTGTGGTCCACATCTACAGTAGCATCATCTTTGGGGGGGCCACTAGCATCTTCTTTCTTTTATGTCTCTCTTTTGGGGGGAGTTTTTTCCTATGGGTTTTCTCCTTTTCTCTATCTTATGGGAGATTGCATTCGTACATGGGTACCTCATCAGGCCTAATTATTGGGACCCATTTTATATTTCCACACTGCCCACCTAAGCTATGCTTATGGGGGGTATCAGTGTAGGTTTTTATTTTTCCCTATTTATTAATTAAGGAAATTGTATTTTGTGCATACATGGAGTTTTCCTACATTTGTGGGATAGGCTAGCTTATGTGGAGGTGTGTGTCATAGGTGTCATAAGAATGTCATAAGTAACTCCCTTGATGGGAGTTACTTATGTATTCTTAGCACCTTGTCACCACCTTTCACGGAGGAGTTAGAGTCTATTCTTGGGGTGCCTTGTCCACCTTTTGTGAAGGAGTTACATACGTACTCTCCTATATGTATTCCTCACTTTGGCCATCTCATGTTAATCAAATTTTGGTTTTCTCTATTTTGTCTTATGCAATTTAACTTCTTGTATTATTTAAAATTGCTTTAGCATCTATGTGGCGTGTACTTGCTTCATCTCGTGTGATCACATCTCTATTGCATTCACATTATCTAGATTCTGACAACAACTCTGATACATGTAGTGGTAACTACATAATTATCAATGGCTTGATTAATTTTTAGAATGGTGGGTGAATATGAGGTGGGTTCTCGAATGTTACATATTTTAATAGTATTGATATAGTAGTATGGAAAAGTTTGGTAGTCAATGTGGTTGGAAGAAGAGGTCTAGCCCTAGTCTCTTAGTGGTCTCCTATTTCTTTGGTCATGTTTGGGGAGTGGGTCCTTATAGATGTCGAGCTACCCATTTGATGATTGATTTTGGGGTTTTTCACCTTATATTTGAATGTCACCCATTTTTATAAGATCCTAAATGTAATTTTTAAGTTTCATACATCATTCGATATCATGTCCTTTGACCCTATGGTATTTACAAAACTCATCTTCATAGTACCAATCTAGTTTTGGTTGTCAATCATCCATAGGTCTAATTTTAGGCAGGGTGATCATATTGGTAGTAATTAATTGATCTAAGAATATTTTAATTAGTAATCGCAAGTTAGTGAGGGGTATTTTACTAGTCTATGGATTTGGTTTGCCCAGTAGAACTCAAATGGAGGAGAACTTTTGATGTTCTATGGGGTTCTTCTTTTGAATTATTTGCACATGTTATTGTTTAGAATCAGTCACCCCATATCCTATGACATTATTATTTTTGTTGAAGACTTTGGATTTCCATAATTAAGAGTTATCTTGATTTGGTTGTGCTCATTATGGGAGTATAATTTGATTGTCCCTTTTTTAATAAGGGCATTTTCAATTTGTATCCCTTTCTCTATTATTTCATCAAAAGTCTTGGCACATTGTAACTTTAGTTGATACTTGAACTTAGCATTAAGATTATCTACAAATATTTTAGACAACTCTTTTTTAGGTAATATACATATTTAATGGCTTGCCAAACTTCACCATCTTTATAATAATTATGTCAAACTCTCCTTGCTTATTTTTTTGGTATTATAAAGGTTTATGATGGATATTTCATGCTCATTATTAAATGAAAAATTCCTGATGAATTATTCTCTCAATACTTTGAAGCTAAATATTAACCCTTTGGTTAAATTCATAAACCATTCTAAAGCATGTCTAGTAAACTTTTAGGAAAAAGTCTCAACAAATAGGCATCTTCATAAGCCACCTCATGGCAAGCCACATAAAATTATTACACATGATCTCTAGGATATCCTTTCCCTTGATATTTTTAAAATTTTAGTACCTAAAAGTGTGAAGGGAAAGGTATTTGAAATACGCTCATGTACAAGGGTTAAGAAAAAAACTTTATATTTATATTTGAGAGTTAACAAGCATGGGTCTATTTTCTTGAGTGTCTCCTTCATCACTCTCCACTTCTTGTGCAAATTTAGGGTCCTAAAAAGAACTAGTGGTTTGATTTTGACTATTTTGTGAAATATGGGTGTTATGGGCATTATGAGTGCTTTGAGTGTTATTGGTGTTGTTGGTATTATTATTAGTGTTGTTAATATTGGAATTATTATTTTGTTGTTTTATCAAGGGGATTATTGATGTTGATTATGAAGTAAGAGTTGGATTTATTGTGTTAATTGGTTTAATTAGTCTTCTAAGATAGCTTGTCTCTAATTATCCTCAATACGGTTATTATGAAGGGGTGGTGGGAATTCTTATTCTAAAAATATGTGGTCCACACCTTCCTCTTTTTGTGATATTTTATTGGAATGTACATTATGATGGGGTGTATTTGGATGAGATGGAGGGTGGACTAAACTATGTAAGAGAGTATGATCAAAAGTAGAAGGTAGTTTTCCCCCTATTTAAATGGCACAAGCTAGGACATGATCATGGTTATCATATAGATAGTGGTTAATTAAGTTCGTAACACTGTAATTATGGAGGGGGTTAAACCTTTCATCCTCTTCCCTAGGTGTATTTATATCACTATGGGTGTCATCATATTCTTGAGTTAGATCAACTGTATGCCCTAATGGATCATTATCTTGGTTGGAGGCATATCTAGTCCTAAGTTGGGAATGGGTGTGAATAACCATTTTGAAAGAGAGATGTGATGACATGTGATAGATGAAATGAAAGTCTTCAAATACTACCTCCATCTCATGACCAAATCTACTAGTTTTCACAAGAGAGTGATGTGATGATTTTAGAAGAGCATGGGGTGACTAAGAATTACCAAAAGGACAAAGTCTCGTAAGAGACTAATATAGTAATAACGAAGGAAAGTGATGGTATAAAATACCTTTTTCACTAGTAAGAGACAATTTTATGGGTGTTAGGTAAAGAAGGAACCTTATAGAGATGAGTGATGGGTGCTATATTAGAATCTTATAAGACTATGTATATTGACAATACCTAGTCTAGAAGATGTAGGAAGTGACAAATGATGATTAAAGAGGGTGAGTGACCATTAAAACTTTATTTTAAGATGGAATATAGTATTAAAAGGTGATGAAATGGATGGGGGATGGGAGATATATGATATATAGAATGAAAAATATGATGTGTTTTAGGTGGGTAGAGTAAATGGTAGATGTAGGATTGGACAATAAGGATTAAAACTTTTGAAGATGATATTTATAAAAATGGATGTTGAAAACATAGAATGAATATGAGATGAGGAGGTATAGACAAGTTAGACACTAAATAAATATGTGAAAGTGGGGATTACTATGAGAATGTGTTGTGGGATGGATAAATTTGGGTGGATAGTAGCTATGGATAGTGGATTAGGAAAGATATTGAAGGTTTGGGTATGGTAGATTAAAATTAATATGAGATGATGAGATGAATATAGATATTTTCCAAACAAGATTTTGGGATTAAAGTTATTAGTAAAGGATGGTATGATATGGGATGGGTAGACAAAATGGGTTTTAGGTGGGTGTGATATAAAATATATAATTAAACAAAGGGGGATTAAATTGATACTATATGTGGAATGAGGAGTAGAAAATGGGGGATAGATGATCAATACAAGGTTGGTAAGTGATATAGTGTGGGATGGGTGGATGTTATAAGATAAAATATTATGATGTGATATGATTATGATTATTAACATAAAAGGTATCTAATTTATTACACATAAAATAAAGGTATGGTTAACTCAGATTTCAAACCACATGGGTTTTTACACACCACTCAAAAAACACACACAGTTACAAATACTAAATTAGTTAAATGATAAAGGTGTGTAACCTGATGCCTACACCATCCAATGGTTTCATGGGTGAGGTTATAGGTTGGTGACCAATTATAGTATTTACCAAACCTTGTTAACCACATTTTCACTTGATGGATACTGACTCTTGCATTAGTATACCTATTATGGCTAAAGGCTCCTAATCTAGGTATACACAAAGATATCTAGGTGCATCCCCCATATACATGAAGTTATAATGGGGCCCAAGTCCGAGTAGGATGTTGTCTAACCACCCTATATCTTGGATCTTAACCTCCCCTCACTCCATAAAACCCTTTATGGGGAATTCTACTTAGGAATGTAACAACAAATCTCTTAATTTTTAGACTCCATTGAAACATGGAGTTTGGTTAGTATGTGGTGATGAAATCCAGATCACCAACACATATATGCTAAACTTATGAAAGGGGAATAATTCCACATCACATTATATCATATAGGGGGGATAACAAATAAATAAACACAACATGATTAATTAACTGATGAATTACCTGTGTGAGGGGCACAAGTATAAATAATTATTTATAAGTCAATACACACACACAAGTAAGTATATACAATGAATAAAATTTACATAACAAGGAGATATGTGCAATAAAAAATGAGATAATACACTATAGGTACCCTTTCCTACCAGCACAAAAGTTAGAAAAAAAAAGTGTGGTGCTTTGGTCTTGAGGGTTCCTACACCAAAAAAGATTAGTAGTTTAAGTTTTTGACAAAATTGTAAGTATTTAAAAAACCATAAATACACATAGGAATATCACAACCAAAATATATAAAGATAAAACTACAAAACAAAATCACAAAATGTGAGTTATGACCTTGTAAAGGGTTAGTAAGTCATGATGGTTAACCTACAAAACTATAATAGTTATACAAAATTGTTACTATATAGGACAAAATTACATCTTATAGAAAATCAAAATCTATGATTTTGTAGAAGATAGCAAAATTTTAAGAAATTCTTGGTGAATTTCATTAAGATAATTGGGTTGTCAGATTAATTTCAATATAGATTAGCCCAAAAATGTTCTCAAATAAGTATAAAATAGGAAGATGTATAAACTATATTATGATAATTTACTCATAAATGTTTTATTATAATGGTCAAAAAGGGTTTATGATACTATAAAAATGTTATTAGCTACACAAAGTAATATAATTTATGTCTAATGGTAGCTATATAAACTAGATTACCCTATTGCCTATATGACTATAAGATCGTGATTACAACTGATAAAATCATGACTTTCAGGACAAAGTCACAAGTTTGAGACTTGTAATTTTTTAGTAAAGTTTAAAATAATTTTATGATGAGGCCTTTGATGTTTTTATTGGCCTTATTTTTCCCCTTGTCATCCCTTCACATAGGGATCAGACTGTTATATCACCTCTATAAGGATTTGGTTAGGTTGAAATTACTAGATTCAAATATTGTTAGCATGAAATAAATAGTCTAGACTTAGTTCAATAAAACCTTAAAACTTCTCTAGGGAGACTAAGATCCTTATATCTATAGTAAAAAAAATGGATAAGTTAAGGTTTTACCAATTTTATGAATAAGCACAAAACCACTACTATCGATGATAAAACCACCATTACTAAGTCAAAGTCATTGATTCCAAAGTTGTGACTTTACAAATGATGGATAAATGGTCAATATTTTATTAAAAATATCATTCCTACAATGAGACACTAGAATACCCTTCCCATATAGTAGAGACAAAATAATAAGAGTCTATAATAAGTTATATTATTAGACAATAGCAAAAGGTCTAAAGAAACTTTAATTTCTATAAAGATGTAACTTTACCTATCAAATGTGTTATTTTCAATGAAAATTTATGATTGTACAAGTCATGGTTTTGTGTCTTATGTACCAATGACTAAGTATCAAATTGATCCCTTGTTTTACCTACACATAGAAAAGTATAAATAGACAATAAACTACCTATAAAATAGGGTTATCAAGGACAAGTTATAGATTTACCCCTAACCACTATATTTGGTAAAATCATAACTATAATTGACAAAACCATTACTTTTAGGAAAAAGTTGTAAATTGTGAAGTTATGGATTTTTTGAAAACTAAAAACCTATAAAATCCTTAACCATTAGTGGTTAGTCAACAAAATCACTACTAGGTCTACAAAAATGTAACTGTAATATCATTAATACTAGTGTAAAACCATTATTTACCTGTACATGACAAAAATTCAAAATTCTACCTTCAATTATAGCCCAATTTATCCTAAAAGTAATCAAATCACTTATAGCAAGTTTATAATGTTAGTTAAGGGAGTAATGTCCCATAGTGGTCATTAAAATGTGCATTAAATTTTATATTCAACCTATATTACCAATTTTAGTATTAAAAACCTAAAAATTAAACACACTAGTAAGAATGGATAAAAGAGGCAATCAACAAAATAAAGAAACTCTTACCATTACTTTACCTCCTTATGGTTCCATGCCATGATTGCAAATGGATTATTTGATGTCCAAATTTGAAAATGTTGGATTGCTTACTTGGTGTTGATAATGGCTTCTAAATGGTTGAATGAGCTTGATAGTGGCTATGTATGGATGAAATAAGGCTTTTTTGGATGCAAGATAGTAATATTTTAGTACTTTTTCCTAGTTTTTTTAATTTAGTTTGGAGTGGGAAGCCGAGATTGGTTATATAGGCATGAAGGGAGAGCTCAATGGCTCAAATTCAAATTTGAGCCATTGATATCAATGGCTAGGGATTTTCCATGGAATTTTTAATTTTATAGAGATTTCTAGAATTAGAAAAATCTAGAGGAGGATAAAATGGGGAAGATTCATATAATCATCTAATTCTATATATCTCCCATAAGATTTAGGGGTTTAGGAGAAGCTAGAATATGGTGGTGGTTGGGTAGGTAGATTATTTTGTATTTCTAAATTGACTTATTTGTTTAGGGAGTAGGTTAGTGGGTAATATATTCTATTAGGGGTTTAATGAGTGGATTAATTGGTTTTTACTATTATGGTTTATAGGATATATGAATAGGATATGGGTAATTAGGATATTAGTTAATTTAGCTAGGAAATATGAGAATTAGACTAAATTAGCAAAAATTAACTTAATTATTATAATTAATAGGGTGAGTATAATTTAGTGAATAAAATCATAATCCACCTTCTTGTTATAATACTATTACAAATCAATCCAAACCTAATTATATCCCTCATGTTAAGAAGTATTATGATCTTGTAGATCAATTAATTAAGATGCCAACACAAATTTCCATTTTATATCTTTCGTGTAATTCTAAACATCATAAGGATATCTTATATGAACTCTTGAACCAATCTCAGTTGCCTATAAATATTGAAATGGATAAATTTCAAGCATTAGCCAAACACTTGTCTCCTATCTCACAACTAATATTTGATCAAAGTATCATACCATCCATTAGATATTCCCACACTAATTCCATATATATTTAAGCTATATTTACTCATCATAAAATCACTAAGGTACTTATAGACAATGGTTTTGTCCTTAATATTCTTCCATTGAATTTATTTTAATGTCTACGATATATTTTTATAGATTTTAAGAATGATACCATCACTATTAAAGGGTATGATAATATTGAGTGAAAATCAACTAATATAATTTCCTTTCCCATATAGGTTGAGCCTATTATCCATAGTATCTTATTCCATGTAATTAATCTTAATTTTTATATGATCTCCTTCTTGGTCATCCATATATTCATGAGATGTGTGTAGTTCTCTCTATACTCCAATATATCAATTTTCTTCATTATATAATAGAGGTCATTATTCCTAGGGATCTAAAACCATATAAATATTGTAAACATATATAAGTAGAGGGTAACTAATAAACTTATTGTCCTAGTACTAACCATTTTATCAAAAAAGATAAGAAAATGATGTCTAATGTACCAAGGTCTAATTACCTAGATTCTAGTACCCTTTCTTCCTCTTCAGAATCCCCCTTTCCATCACTACATTCCTCTCACATTAATATTCATGATAAAGGCCTTATCATTTATAGTATTGAAACTACCTTTCATGTTACCAAACTACCTAGATCACCCAAATCCCATGGCAGGCCCAAGATGGAATGGTGCAAGAATAAGGTGGAATGTTATCTTAAGGAGTATATTTTATTCATCCAAGAAAAGTATATAGTCAATAATATTTGTATCAAGAAGAGAATTCATGGCCATAAAATGAGGATTTTGCTCCTTATTTTTAGATAAACAATTACACTATCCCAAATATAATTAAGGCTCATAATGTTTATAAAGGAAAATGTCTTGAAGTAAAATATCAAGGTAGCCTAGACCCTGTTCTTCATAAAAAGAATTCAAACAAACAAGGTCTTGAATATAAATCACCTAGGATTGTGCCCACACATCCTAAAAGTGATTCAAATTTTACATTAAACAATGATGTTACTGATAGTGACACAAAGTCATATTATAGCATCTATGATGAGATTGCCAAAATTGATATGTTTGATTCAAATTTTATTCTCACTATTATTCCAACCTATCCCATTACCCTCCATTATCCTGACCTTATTGATTAAGACCATAAAATTTATGATATTTTACTTGATAATTTATCAAACAAAGAAGTTATTTTAGAGTTTATGGGACTAAGAGAGGTTTACCAATACGTGACCAAAAATAGGGATTTGTATACACCTTAGACCTTGAGGCCTATTTTGAAGAACAAGATAACTTTCTTGGTTAAAATAAAAATGAAACATTGATATCATTAAGTTAAGACATTTCTAAGTCACTTTTAGATCAAGGAAAAAGTAAATAAAAAGATAATTACATGGTTGAAAACCTTTTTTAGGCACCACTAGATGAGGAATTTCACTCTCCTTCACATGAAGACCAAGATCCCACAAATCCATGGTTGTCTTTTAGAGATGAAGTCAATATTGAAGATCATGAATAATTTGATCACATGGTCTTAAAGAATACACATTTAGTATCTCATTACCTACTAAATCTTATGAATGATTCTAATTATTCATATATATGTAGGTTTAAGAGTCCACATTTAGAGCTATATGATGTGTTTCCTTCTTTACCTACAATTATGGGTAATGGTTCTTCTCTTATTGTGTAAGACACTATAGAAATGAATATTATAATGTATGATGATCCTAATATAATCATGTTTGGTTCATATATCACTCCAAAATAATGTGAATTGGTTATTTTTCCTTATCATAAAGTTCAATTATATATTTTCTTAGGACCATTCTAATATGCTTGGTCTAGATTCTTCTTTGATAGTACATCACTTGGTTATGCACCCAAATGTTAAACCTATTATAGAATATGATAAATATGCATCCATGGATTTCTCTATTAGTCAAATTAGGGATATAAAATTTACTTGCATCAGGTTTTATTAAACATATTCCCTATGTATATTATATTTCTAACATTTTTCTTATCAATAAGAAGCTAGTCAACATCCAAATATACATTAAATTTAGAGATCTTAACAATGCTTGTCCAAAATATGATTTTACATTGCCAAATATAAATATGATTATAGAATCTATCTATTGGTTACCATATGCTATCTCTTATGGATGGATTCTATTTCTATAATCAAATCAATATTACTCTAGAAGACCAAGCTAAAAAAACATTAACAACTCCTTAGGGAATAATTTTTTATCATGTAATTCCATTTAGCTCTAAAAACTTCAAATCTATATATAAATGATCCATGATTGTTATCCTTCATGATATCATGCTTGAAATTATTGAAGACTACATTGATGACATTTTAGGTAAATCCAAAACTAGAGTAGAACACCCTAAAGTCCTATAAATAATATTTGAAAGACTTTGTGAGTATAAGGTATGTCTAAACCCTAATAATTGTGTTTTTGGGGTTACATATGGAAAAAATTTAGAGTTAATTATCCCTCATAGGGGCATTTAATTTTATCCAACCAAATTTCAAGCTATTAATGAGATGCATCCTAGTAAATTGAAAACTCTTCACAACTTACAAGGTAAGATCCAAGATATTAAACTCTTCATCTCCTAACTATCATATTATTTTCATCAATTTACAAATATTTTTAAAATGGGAATTAAATTTCAATGTAATGTCAAATTTCAAGAATATTTTTAGAAACTTAAAGAATACTTACAAAATTCTCATGTTATTATTTCATCAATATTGGGGAGGCCCTTTTTATTGTATATCTTTGAAGTTTCTAATCCCTTAGGGGTGATCCTCACTCAAAATGATGATCAAGGAAAAGAACGAGTTTTTATTATCTAAACCAACATTAGTCTCTTATAATAAAAATCATACTCCAATATAAAAATAATATTTTTCATTAGTTTTCATTTCCTAGAAGCTTGGAAATTATATTTTCAATAGTAAGACCATGATGAAGGAAAAATTAAATCCTTTAAAGTATTTATTATCAAAATTAGCTTTAATTGGTCAAATGGATAAATTGATAATGTTGATTATTGAGTTTTATATTAAATATACACATCATAAGTCTATTAAAGGTCAAGTATTATTTGATCAACTAACCAAATCACCTCTTCATGATTATACTCATATTATAATGCACTTAATTGATGAATATATTATGACTCTAGCTGAGGGAAAATAATGAAATATCTAATTTGATGTATCCTTCACATCTCATGGTTCAGGATTAGGAATTTTATTCATCATGCCATAATTAAATATTATTCTTAAAGATTTCATAGTGGATTTCCATGCACAAATAACATAGGTGAATATGAGGCTTTGCTTATTGGGATTCATATTGTATTTAAGTGAAATATTCAACATTTTCAAGTATTTAGTGATTCACTATTAATTATAAATCAAACTATTAATCAGTATCAAACTAAGGATGAAAATAATGTGCCTTAAAAAAGCATGGTAGATTCCCTCAATATCAAATTTGAAGTCATTCAGTTTGAACATGTTTCTAGATCCAATAAAAAAAATATATTGATGCTATGGATATCATTAGTTCCATGATTTAAATTTCTCCATCTATCAAAGAGTATTAGTTTCTAATTGATAATATTATTTTTCTAGCTTACAATTGTTTATATTCTAAGATGTTATTTGTTCTTTCTGATCCTAATTCCCCATGATACATAGAAATTTATTCCTATCTCCACAATCAAATCCTTCCCACTGATATGTCCCATAATCATAAAAAATACTTTATCCAAAATACTTCATGTTATACCATACTTTTAAAAATTATATGTCATAGAGTTTACCATATAACTCTACTTCATTGTTTAAATTTGGGATAATGTGACTTACCACTTAATAAGTTCACAAAGGGATTTTTGGATCCCACACTAGTGGTATGGTCCTAGCTATAAAATTGCTTCATACTGGTTATTATTAGCCTAATATAGATGTAGATGCATGTTATTATGTTAAAAAATGTTTGGCATGTCAAAAACATGGTGATATATTTCATTATTCAGCATAGGTACTTTAACTAGTTACAACTCTTGGCCATTTTATTCTTACAAGTTTGATATCATAGTAAATATTAACCCTACCTCTTGAGATGGACACAATCATATTCTTACTGCTAATGAACATTTCACTAAGTGGATAGAAGAAATCCCTCTCAATTATATAATTGTTATGTATATTTCAAAATTTATCTTGAACTAAATTATTTTCCTTTATGGAATTCCTTTTCCTATCATCTTAAATAATGGCACATCTTATAAAGATAAAGATATCTCAATCCACTACTCCAAGATCCATATCAACCATAAGTTTACCACTCCTTATTACCCTCAAGGTAATGACCAAGATTAATCATCCAATAAAACACTTATAAAAATCCTCAAAAATATAATCAATGAATTTGGCCATGATTGGCATTTGATAATATTCCTAGCATTGTGGGTGTATTGTATCAGTGTCTACACTTTTATTGGTGTAACTTCCTACTCCCTGATCTATGTTTTTGAATAAATTTTTCTTATTGAGATTGAGATTCCTTCCTTTCACATTTTACTACATGATATTGTTGATCAAATAAGATTATTGAGTTATCGAATTAGTAGAACTAGAGTTCCTAGATGAGAAATAGTTAATCACCCTTAACCACCTCAAATCATATGATAATTAGCTATGTCAAGGTTATTAAAAACACATTATCTATTGAGAGTTTGTTCTTTTTGATTTGTTATTAAAATAAAATCAACAACATATCAATATTGAATGGAAAAATAAAGGTAAGTTCAAACAAAATTTGTTGGTCCCCTTCATTGTTATAATTGACTATGGGTATGGTATATATATAGGTTGGCTACTCTAGAAGGTTATAAACTAGATGAGCCAAGTAAAAATATGCATCTTAAGTTATTTTATACTTGAATAACCATGTTCATATCTATAAGTGTTCCTAATTAGGGGAATCTCTTTTCCATTCTATCTTCCCTATCCTTTCTTCCCTTGGGGGAATTATTTCAATATTCCTTATCCTCCCTTTCCTATTACCACCCTAATCAAATTATGATTATATAGGTATAATATTTGAATTAGATAAATAATCCTTAGGAGTAAATGATAATTATATAATAGATTGTGTTAAAATATCTTATAGTATAAATGTCAAAATATGGAATGTCATGATTTTCTACCTTGTATGACTTTTATCATTCCCTTCAATTCCTATCCATTTATGTTTACATTTCCTCATTCAACCATATCACATCAAAATTCATTTTTGTAACAAAATTTGTGTCATATTCTAATTTTATACTAAATTGTATTTCCTTGCATTACTTATGTATGGATAACCCTTTCACATTTCCTATATAACTATTGAGTTCTCACACCCATGATCCCCTTTTCCTTTGGTAGGTGTTTTGGAGCTATCTATTCATATTTATTTTATATTATTTGGTAAAAATTACTCTTGTTTATATCCTTATTTCAAAAAAACCCTAAATAGTTTAAATATTCTAAAAACCCCCTTAAAAGTGAAATATTCTCGTAAGTATAAAACCCTAAAAAAGTTTCATGATTAAATATCCCACAAAGTTTCTTATTTTGTGCTAATCTATAATATCATGTCATTGACTAGTTTTCATATTTTTATTCACCTTGGATTTTTAATCTCTTATAATTAGGTTACACATACTAAAGTACCTCATAGGTGATTTTAATCTTCTCATGAGTAAGACAATCTCAAAAATTGAGACCATATTCTTATGCTCTCATCATTTTATGAGTTAAATTCTCACACACTCATAATTTGTGAGTTCATATTTCATTCTCTTGAATTTTTTTAATTTTAAGCATCCAATATTAAAATATTTCTATCTTTTCCAAATCATACTTATCATTTTTTGTGGCCAATTTTTGGTCAAACTATAATGTCTTGAGGTTTAATTAGACAACGTAGGCAATGCTCATTTTTTTAGGTTAGCTTAGACATACCATATCCCATGATCTTGATATTATTTTTAGAATATATATTACCATTTTGGAAACCTTATTCCTCATACATTTTTTCCTTTTTGTGATTCCTTTCATTTTATTCTTATACAATCTATCTTCTTAACTTGCCATCAATTTTCTTCTTTCCTAATCTCTGAGAGAACTACTTTTATCCTAAAGTTGATATGACTATGTAAAAAGTGTCCACTTACATGGGGAATTTGGAGTCATTTCAGCCACCCATTCCTTATTCTTCTATTCCCCCTTTCCTAGTAATGATTATTTTGGCATACCCTTGGTCTCAAATAGTAATGCCTTATTATCACACACATTCATTTTTGAATTTAATTTTTATTTACTTTCACTTGTGTTTTTGTGTGTTGATTGTTTATTTTCTTATTATTATTTTATTTTGTTACTTGATTGCATAAATTAGTACTTTAATTTTCTCACTTAAGTCCTGATTATACATATCATGATTTTAAGTTGTGAAAAATGTGTATCTAAATTAGAATTGATTTCAATGCATTATGTTTTACATTTGAATATTGATTTTCCATATCTTGTTTTAAGTTGTATGCATTTACATTTTTAATATAAATTTACACATATTGACAAACAAAAGTTATCATGATTCATTTCAAGATTATGATGCATATTGTCATGTGTAATATTAAAAATCAAGTATCATGTAGTTTAGTAGTAATGTTCAACTCAAAAATCTATATATCCAATCATAGGACTAAAATACCTCATGATCATTCACATAAAGTTCATCAAATCAATTGATCATATCATAAATATCATAAAATAATAATAGTAAGATCATTTATAAATAAAATTCATATCAATCATGTCTAATATAAGTTAAAGAGACATAATAAAATTAAATAAGCATCAAATGAGATAAATATAAAATTTATGGATCTATCTATAATAATTTATTACTTTCACATGCCCACTCATCCAAAAACTTTACAAAGTTTCCCATCAAGGGGTCATCAAAGGATTAACAAACACCACTTTAGGATATATTTTTACTTGTTTTCTAGTACTTCTAATTAAAAAATATCATATTTGGCATTCATTAATTTTATTATATGATAATTTTAACAACTCTTTTATTATTTTAAAATCCATTGTTCATCTCCATATCACAAAACCTTCTAAAATAGGGTCAAATGTATACACTCCATTTTTATCACTTCCATGTCAAATTTTCAAAATGAAA
This sequence comes from Torreya grandis, assembly GCA_037957365.1. Lineage (NCBI taxonomy): Eukaryota > Viridiplantae > Streptophyta > Pinopsida > Cupressales > Taxaceae > Torreya > Torreya grandis. The sequence goes on from JARHVA010003389.1 coordinate 586,697, forward strand.
TGACTTCTTGCAATTACATATAAACTGGTTCAAATTTATTTTTTCATCTAACATACAAGTTTTAATTCACCTTGAGGCATCTCTAGGTGGGATAATTCACCATATTTTATCTATTCAATTATGAATTTGGTTATTTTCTCTAGTAAATTATTCTATTTTGATCAATTCACTAATTCCCCTTTACTAATCAATTGATAAAATCAATTCCCCTTTCTCCAAATCATTTGTCTAATTATATTTCTATGCAAATGGAATTATAATTTATGTTAAATTATTAATTCTTATTTTTGCCTTTCTTTTCAAAAGGGAATATTTATTCAATAAAGAATATTAACATCTTATGTAATATTCTCTTTAGATATCACTAATTACTAAATGAATAAATTTGAAGGATTATTCTCCAGCCTTAATCTTGGATAAAATATGAAGGGTTTGTAATGAATCTTATGAGATATTTTAGGGGAAAATTCTCAACCCTTCATCTTGGAAACAAGATGAAGGGCCCACTTTGATTATCCATGTTGTTTCTTGGGAATGATTATCTAATCTTAATCTTGGAAATAAGATGAGGGGCCCATAATGACTCTCAAAAATTTATTATGAGGAGAATCCTCCACCCTTCATCTTGGAAACAAGATAAAGAATTCATATTAATATTTTCAAGATCCATCCTTCATCTTGAGTAAGATGAAGGGCTCACATTAGTGATCCATGTATTGATCTATGTGCATTATTGAGGACTAATTTACAATTGTTCATCTTGGAATAAATATGAATGGTCCTCATTAATACTAATTTGTTACAAATAGACATATGTTATTTTTTATTTGACATGTTCAAGAATTATAGAAAATTCCATCCATTTTATCATGCTAAATTATCCATTAAAGGTCATGTTTCTCATCTCAATTTCTCAAACCTTTAAGGAGATATGGTCTATCCTAGAACATTAACATTGATAAATATTACTTGAAGATACATGTAATTTAAATCAAATGTAAAGATGAGGTTTTCAATGAAGATTTTCATTATGTTTATTTAATCTTAGCATTGTTAGCTAATATTTGTATGCTCATGAGGTCTTAGGTGTAGATCATTAGTTATTAATACTTTATATGATTATTTACAATTATTGAATCAATATAAGTAATGTATTATATATTATAGTGATACATTAATTCATTTTAAATAATGATCTAGAATAAAATAAGACTTATCAAATTGAATAAAATTTAGATAATTATATCAATGCAGCCTCAATTGTAGGCTCTTTTAAACTAAGTGAACATAATGGCAATTTTAAATTTATACTTAGTTTAAATAGTGAAACTATGTAAAATTGTGACTAATAATCCTAAGGACCCTTTCTAATCAAGTCAATAAATAAAATAGTCCCAAACTTGATTAAACCAAAAGACCAGACTCTAGAGTAAAAAGAGGTTTCATGATGTCAGTGATGAAATTAGGGAATGTGTTGTAAGAAATTAAAAAACATTATAAAAATAAAAATATATTTTTCCAATATTATAAATTAAATAATTTCCAACAACACTACCATGTTTCAAACATGTTCCATCAAAATATAAAGACCATGAAGTATCTGTTTAAAAGGTCCTTTCTTTCTATTTTTCATGTTCATGTCAATTTAATAGCTCATAGGTACCAATTTTATTTTCTAGATAGGAGACATTAATTTGTATGGAATCTATAAAATTACTAAACCATTCCTCTCTTTTCTATAAAATAATATTATTTCCAATAAGTTGTATCCTTGCCTAAAAAATCATTGACTAGTTTTTACCAATATCTTCCTGAAAGCATAACAGAATTACTAGGAATATCCAATACTTGAACATTAGTCTTACATCTAATTATTTCATCTTGAGAAATTTTGATAAAAATATCATGGAAATTACCTTATATTTTGGTTTGATGATAATAAAAACCTATGAGTTTTCTATTATCAATCTCATAATATATGCCTAATTAATAAGTAACAAATTTTAGCATTCTATTCTTAGAGGCACCTATATCAAGGATACAATTGTGAATAATTTTGTTTTCAATGTTAACTTAAATATAAAAATGTGGTATATAATTAGTAAGAGGATCATGAATTTGAGAAAAAATAGGAAATTATTCATTATTATTAGTCTATTATTGAAATCTAACCACATTTTTTAGAATTCAAGTTTTTTATTGTATAATTAATTCTATCAAGCTCTCTGAGTACACCAACATCTTGTAATAATAAAAAACTTAATTTAATAGTGGACAAATCATCTATGATATTATAAGTACCAACATTAGGATGATGAATGTAGTATCATTCTTGGGCTTGTAAGGAGGAAATTGTGTATTATTAAAACCAATTTATAAAGGGTTTTTTATTGATAGCTAATTGGAACATTATCTAATACATAATTATCATGCATAATTTATGTAATGGGAATGTAGTAGATCTATAAACCAATCCTAGCTCGAAGAAGATAAATCCCACTTACACTTTTGATTAGGGATACATTAGATAATTGGGGTCATGACAAATATGGATCTACTAGACCTAATCAAGGGATATCTTACCATAAATAATATCACTAGGGATGGTTCCAAAGCCTCCATTCAAGAAAAACTATGAATTAATCCTAACTAGGTCCTATGTTTTCATATTCACTATACTAATAATAAGTAATGAAATCTACTCTAGTGCTCACCAAAGCTTATAGAACAAAGTGGTGCTAGTAAAAAATAAAATCAAACATGCATAAGATAATCATAATTATGCTATTTATAGGTAAAACTATAATGCATGAAGAGAGCAATATATTCAAAAGCCATTACATGTATTAATTTTATCTACTAAAGAGAGGATCAAAGTTAGAGATACTTACCTAGAAGACAAACCCATTGAGATTGAATCTATCCCTTGGACAAAAGTGTTTTACAAGAGGTTATTATGATTTGTAATGATAATTAAGAAAGGCCAAAGAATATAATACTTATCCACAAGACTAAATTCCTTTCCAAATATAAACCCTAAGCTAAGACTCCTCAATCAAAAGGATAGAAGAGTAGATTGTAAAGAAGTATAAATGAATAATCAAATATTGTTGTCTCTCTATGAATGGTGAAATAGATGCGTTTATATAGGTGCATATAACCCTAAACCCTTCCAAAATTTTAGGCTGACAAGGTCAACCTAATTGACTTAGTACTAAAATTAGAAAAAAATAATTAGGCTATGAACCATGTCAATGATGGATAACCTAGTTCCCAGTAAGATTTTTAAATAACAATACATGGTCGATGTTGCTAATTATGTCATGTAAACTACCAAGAAAAGGCTTTAGGTTAGGTAAAGGAATAATAAATATGGCAAATGACTAGAGAAGGTTGAAAAATAGGAGGAAAAACTTAGGGTAATGTTTGTAGGAGCTTGTTAAATTGATAACAAGTGAAAATAAGGGACAACAATCCTATAAAGCACCAATGGTCTACCCACCCATTTCTTGGTGCAACCCTTAGGGCATGCACTTAAACATATTGAGAATCAATGGGTTCTTGAAATATATAAAACATCAATAATTGATAAAGGTTGAAATATTATGTGTATACATATGCACCATTTGAAGCTCATCACGTGTCACCCAGGTACGATAGGGGATGGTGCTTCAAGAAAAGAATATAGCAACACATAACATTGAGATTAATATTTTTTTATTACTTTAAAGCATAAAATAATTGAATGTAAATGACTAAAATGAAAAATTAAATATAATGCATACCTTGACTTACCTTTATCACTAGATGGTTGTCTACTATGTTTGTAGTTTTGATGATAGAGGGTGTAGAGATTGATTTCAACAAACCTAAGGACATAAAACTATAGAGAAAAAACAAACAAGCAAGGGAAATCCAAGATAATTTTTGTTATGTGGATGGTACATACTTAGAAAAAATTTCAAGCTAGGGTGACAAGTGATATGTTATACTAAATGACCAAGTTAAAATTTAGAATAAATTGGGAAACCAAAAAGCCAAGGCTACTAAAAAATAAAAAACTCAAACAATTAAACCTTAAGTAAGAAAGGAAAACTCACCAAGTCAAACCAAAGATACATGAAAAAAAGGATGGTAATCAAACATCAATGTAAATATAGTAACAATCCTAGCTTAGAAAAAGATTGACAAGCAAAAATGGTAAAACAACATTGATGAGTGAGAAGTAACAATCCTTACTCAATCATCAATGGAAAAAGTACATGAAAGTAGAAATGGGCATAGGTGCTCACAAAAAGAGTGGTACAATAATAAAAAATGGTAAAAGAAAGTAAGGCACATCTAGAAATTGATAACCATGGTGTAAATAAATTAATCCATAGTTGCTCAAGCATATTATTTTATTCTAAAGATAGATAAAACTGAAATGAAGTAATTCTAGAATGTTTTTTAATATGTGAGGAAGAAATAAGTATAAAAGAAGGTAAAATATATTTAGAATTAAATTTTACCTATCAAGGAGGGAAATGGAATGGGTGGAGGGGAGAATGAAAGAAGAACCAAGGTATAAAAACTCTTTATTAAAGTCAAAACACTCAAATTAGGTTTGTCAAAATAAGAAGACTTTTAACCTTAAGGAATATAAAAATCTTCTCTTAGACACACAAGTTTTAGGTTAGTAAATGAAGTATGTAGATCATCCCATGAAGGCTATATGCATTAAAATTAAAATGAACTTGCCTTCCTACAATGTGTTCCCCATTCCTAAGGACCCATTATAAATCCATTTGCCTATTGTGAATATTGGGTACTTACTTAAAAATTTAGGTATTACCATAGATTTTATTGAACTCTCCTATTCCAGTCTACTGACCTACCACACCCTAATGTAAATCATCTCTATTATGAGTCCAACTATAGAGTTTGAGTTGCGATTGGAGATAGAAGATGTGCTTGTAATCACATCTATTGGTGTGATTTTAATTTTTGAGATTTATATGTTACCTTTTCTATATCATTGCATTTTGTTTAAAATGATTTGGATTTTAAATTTATTTATGGATTTTTCTATTCCTCCTCCATATGGATTTGGAAAACCAAACATGATTATTAAGCATGAATTTCATTTGAATACTTGGGACTTGGTTACTGAAAGGGAGAACTCAGAGAGCATGGTGTTGAAGAGTCTCATAAATATAGGTGAAAGAAAAGTGATATCTTGAATTCAACCTTTTTTATCCTACGTAGAGTGAAAGGAAAGAAAATCAAGAGGGATGAAACATGAAATAATTTGAATTACATCAAAACTCAGAAAATGTGATAAAGGGTGAAAAATGGGTACAATGATGGTGGACTATTATTTCTTATCATAAAAATGAGGGAAATGTAGGAAAACATGCTAACATAGGTTTTTATGAAAATTTCATCTATCAAAAGAATCAAAAGCTAAAGTTGAGAACTAAGATAAAAAATTCTAACGATTACAAAACATATTCTAGATAAGGAATGAAAAGATGGTGATTTTATAAAGAAGTATAGGTATTATCCATGGTCTTACTCTATAAATAATAAAATATAAACCCAAGGTGGTGTAAAAAACATATAAAAAATAAATGGAATAATAAAATGATGGTATTTGTGAGTAAATCTAGGTCCTATCTATGGTTTTACACTATAACTCACAAAAATAAACCCAAAGGGTTCCAAAAAGTATTTAAAAGTGGCAAGGGGGTGGTAATGAGGGAAAAAGGAAATCACGAGGAATATTTTTTCCTATATATGGTTTTACAATGCAACTCATGAGATAAAAAGGAAACCAAAGGACCAAAAAGGACTAAGGTTTGTGAAATGATAAAGTTGTTGCAGAGAGGTGAGACCTATGTAAGTATCTTGAAAAAAGTATTATATAGGTAGCATATATAAATTATGAAAAAAAAATGGTAGGATTTAGTCCAAATAATTATTAAGTAATTGTACATTGGTGGGTTCTTTAAAAATATTGCCTTCATTAGTTTGAAGGTGATAGGTACTTGGACTAAGAATATCTTTAACTAAATAAAGGACCCACAATTTTTGGGCATATTTACCTTCATTATCATGAGAGTGTTATAATTTATGTACAAGATCATCAATATTAAATGTACAAAATTTAACTCATTTTTCATAATGTTTTTTGGTAATATGGCCTTGTATTGATGATTATGTTGTAAATTAGAATGATGGTACTTGTCAAGGAGATCAAGAGAATAAAGGAAATATTCACATAATTCCTCATAAGGTATGATACTATGAAGAGATATAAAGAGAGAGAGAATATAAAATTATAATGTGAGAAATAATTTATAACTATATATGAGAGATAATTATGTTACCCAGTGGTGGTACGTATGCTAGTGCAATAGGACCAAAGAGTAGGATAGAGATGAAGGTGCAAATCCATGTAGGTTTCATGAATTTTTCTTTTCAGAATTTTTTTAAGAATATTTTTGGTGGCCTCAACTTGGACATTAAATTATGTATAATAAATTATGGATGATTTGTAATTGATTTTAAATTTAGCATAGAGTTATTTGACATATTTGTTTTTGAAATTACCACCATTATTTAAAATGATAGTGTGAGGGAAACCAAAGTGGAAAATGATTTTATTAATGATGAATCTGGATATGGTGGTACTAGTGAAATTAATGAGTGGAATAGCCTCAACCCATTTGGTAAAATATTATGTGGTTGTGATTATTAATACATACTCATCTTGAGATTGAGGTAATTTGCCTATGAGATCTAGTCCCCACCTGGGGAATGGTCGAGGAGATTATACAATTTAGAGTTCAGATGGAGGTGAATGAGTTAAATCATCATGAAACTAGCAAGGATTACACTTTTTATTAAATTATATGGCATATTTTTCAATATTGGGTTAAAATTATCCCATATATAAGCATTTGTGGGATGTAACATGTTTGTTATAGTGCCCACCACAAATTCCCCCATGTGTTTTTTCAAAAAGAGGAGGAACCTCATGTTTCATAACATAGTGGATCAAGGTAGATTCAACACTATGATAATATAATATTTTATATCAAAATATATACTTTAAATATTGTTTGGGAATGTGAGTCTTTTCATGAGAATCAAGTTTGGGAAGATAAGTTTGGTGTTTCAGAAATTGAATGATGTCTTTATACCATGGGATTTATGAAATGGTGAGGGCCTCAATGTGGAAAATAAGTGAATATTTTAGTGGATTAGAACATGAATATTTTATTATTTAGTTAATAAAAGTGGGATCAATAAGAACTTAGTGCAGATGAAAAAGAGAAGTTGAAGAAGTAAGGGAATCAATAATAGAATTTTGATCTCAAGGGATTGGCTTGATGGTGAAAGAAATGAAATATTTAGTGAGATTAGTTTCAATTTGATGATAATAAATGATATTATCACTTTTGCATTGGTAATAACCATTGAATTTGTGGAAAATGAGTTGGGAGTCACCTAAAGCATGTAGGTATTAAATATCTAAATTAAGGGTAGCTCTCATGTCTAGGATTAAATCTTCATACTCTATCATGTTATTAGTGACATCTAATGATAGGTGAAAAGATAATTAGATGATTTTTATAAGAGGTATCATAATGATATAACATACCCCATCTCCTTGAAGGCATTTAACACCATGAAAATGAAGGGTCTAAGTATCCTCATGTAAATTGACATTAATTTCAGGAAGTTATTTGATAACTACTTTTGGTTTTGTAGTATTAGGGAGGATAGAATATTTTTTCAAGATTACTTGATTCAATATCATTAGTGAAGTTATGGAAGTAATATTTAGGGGATATGTCTTGGTTGAGAAATTCAATATAGAGAATGTTGTCATTAGTAAGACTATTTTGAAGGTGGTTGATAGTGGGCACTGGAACAGTGACAAGTTGATCAGTGATGATTTATCCTTTGACAACATTAGAGTAATAATTCAAATATAATATTACATGAGTACCATCAATTTCTAGTTTTGTCTCCAAAAGTAAAGGCTTTGGAGAAGAAGTGATAAGGGGATTGGAATGGATTATAACATAAGTGGTTTGATAAAACATAAAATGTTGAACATTTTTAGTCATAAAATATATATTGAGGCACATCCAACTTTTCTTAAATATTTCTCATAATCAATGAGGCCTCAGTTGATATAGTGATGACATATTCTCTTATAGTATTATCTTGTTTAGTAAGCATGGCCCCAACTGATATGGGTGTGGAAGGGGTATATAGGATCAACAACCAATCATTTGAAGGGGGATGAAGATTAGGTGGGTGAAGTAATAATTCTTTCATATTATCAAATGCTATTTTATAGGTATATGTCCACTTTAAATCATTAACTTTATTAATAAGATAATTGATGGAATAAATAGGGTAAGCCATTTTGGGGATGAATCATATAATTTCCCTAATTATATTGAGGTAAGTGAAAATGTATGGAATGGATCGAGGGGTGGGAATGTTGATGATATAATTAATCTTTGAAAGTTTAACATTGATGCCATGAAGAGAAACTAAGAATCCTAATAGTTTTCTAGATGTGGCATTGAAAACACATTTGTAAGGATTTATACTAAATTTGTATTTAAAAGGTAGTTAAATATGAAGGCAAGATCAGAAAGATGTGTTAAAAAACACTTAGATTTAGCAATGAGGTCATCCACATAGGTTTCTATAATTTTGTGAATAAGATCATGAAAGATATGAGTCATTTCCCATTGAAGGGTAGCTCCAACATTTTTTATGCCAATGAGAACTTTAACATAGTAATAGGTGCCCCATTTCATGGTGAAAATTTTCTTATGTTGGTCTTTGGGAGTAATGTAAATTTGGTTATATCCCAAGAAACCATCCATAAGAGATAACATTTCATAATTACTTATGGAATTGGTAATGGCATTTATTGAAGGTAGAGGTAAATTATCCTTGGGACAAACAATATTAAGATTATAAAAATCAATGAAAATGTGAATTAACATAGTGAAATTTTTCCAAAAATGGACTATGGTAGAAACCCATTTGGAGTGGTCCACTAGTTTGACAACCTTAGCATCAATAAGTTTTATAATTTCTTTATGGCATAAGGTGGAAATCTTGGGTGGAAATTTCCATTTCTTTTAGTACATAAGTTTGGCATTGAGACAAGTGATGATATTGTGCACCATGATGCTAGGGTCAATACCAAGCATGTACTCATATTAAAAGGCAAAGACCTTATATATTTATTGAGAAATAAGATAAAATTATCATGTTTAGTAGGTGTGATTTTGTATGAAACTATACTTGGTTGAGGGCATGATGGATTACCATATTCGATTCAAGTAGTTTCTTTGTTAAGTATATCATTGGCATCTTAGAAGTGATATGGTGCATTAGGTAAATAATAAATTGGATTAACTTTAGGATTGATTTTAGTGATGAAGGTGTTGAAATAAGGGGCCATGTTTTTGAATTTCTTGAGTTTATGATGTTACTGAGGAAGTTGAGGTTTTTGGGCATGAAGTAATTCAAGAATATATTCATCACTAGGAAAAGTGGGAAGAAGTCCATAATAATCAAAATATATTTAAAGATCAAGAATTTTATTACCATGGTGATCATATTTAGAATGTATCTAATGGACATCTTTGTCCTTAGAATCTAATGTAATCTCAAGAGTAGGAGTATATTGATCAAATGATATTGGTATATTTTTAGGTTCTTTGATGGGGGAAGAATTAGATGTAATGATGGGATTTGTAAGTAGTAGAGAAGATGTAATAAATTCTAGATGTTCAAAAGGTAGGATTTGTTTGACCACTCAAGGAGTATCAAGAAGCATAATATTAATGGGAGGTACATGGCCTTTTGGATTTAATTCAAAATCCATGGAAATGGTGTGAACATCATGGTTAAAATCATGTATTTAAGCTATAACATTTTTTGATAATGTTGAATATCCAAATTTTGAGATTGATATTGATCCATGATATAGTTATCATCATAAGTTGTAGAGATGGTACATTATTGAGATTCAGGGGGAGTTTCAAAAGGTTAAATTCTAAGGTTACTAAATTTACATGGAGACATGCATAGAGAATCTTGAAATAATTTGGACACTTCATAATCATTACATTTGAATGTGTATTTTGGGTAAGAAGTTTCCTAAGCATTACATGGGTGGAGGGAATTAGTGATCTCATAAATGAGAAGAATAGTGTGATCATGAGATAATAAATAGGTAGGAAACCATTCTGAGATATGTGGAGGTAGCTTAGTAGAGTTGAAAGTATGTTTCAAGTCATTAGGTTCATCATCATTAAAATCAACAAGAATGACTTGTAAGTCTAGATTGATGTTGATGAATTTAATCAAGGAAGCATTATTGATAGTAGGGATGGTAGATATTGAGATTTAGTATTGGGAATTTGAATACTCCAAGGGTTGGGATCAACCTCATGCTTATACCATTTATTTTTATGTAGGAATTTGATGTATTGGATACTAGAAGAAGTGATGGACCTCATTATATTATTCCAAGGGAAATTAAGGAGTATGTTATAAGATAAGGGCAAACCAAGGACCATAAGTCTAGTTTAAATGGTCTTAGGTCTGATTATTAGTGGTAACCAAATAAAACCAAGTAGATTTTGATTGATTTTATCAAATATATGATAGGTGAGGTTGGTTTCATTGAGATTATCCCAATTATATCCAAGTTGTTGGAAGAGCCACAAAGATGTCACATTAATACCAGACCCTATGTCAATTAAAAAATTATGAATAAGGGTAGCATTAATGGATATTTTTATAAATAGGGGTGGATCATAAATTAAAAAAAGGATTTCATCATTAATCATTTCCTCTTTAAAAATTTAATGGATGGTTTGGAACAAGGATAAATAGATTCAATGGTATGCACATTTGTGGGTTAAGACTTAATATAGGGTGGTTCTTCATCTATAGAAGATGGATTTTCAATTTATTATAACTTTTGCATGAGGAATTTATGATTATAAGGGGAGGTATAAAGTAAATCCATAACATGAATCTTGCAAGGCATGGAGTTAAGTTCTTTGATAAAGTTCTGATAGGATTTAGAATAAGAACCAGTGTGAAGTTTAGAAGGTAAGGTAGATTTGGAAGGAATGGAAGTTATTAGGTGTTTAGAATAAGGGGGTGGTTCCTCATGGGCTTCTATATCTAAATGATTGATTTTAGTATATTTGATAAGTTTTTATTCCAATTATGGTTTCTTAGGTTTTGTGATAGGATCTTTGTGAGCAATTTTACAATGATATTTGACCTTAGTTGTGTTAATATATTGACAATTATTGTAATATTGGTCATAGTTAGCATCAATAGAGCAAACATCCTTAGTATATTGTTAAAGATTAGATGTGGGAATATGTTTTTGGTTATTAGAATAAGAAGCTTTGGGAGATTGTCATTTTTTATAAGTGGTGTTTTACTCTTGATTATAGAGTTGGATCATGACTTCATGATTTAAGGAATCACCAAACATGTACGAGACAACAAAATTAGTAAGCCCTTGACTAGTTTCATGGGAATGACCAATGTTGGTGTGTAACTAACAAAATTGATTAGGGTCATACCATTTAGGAGGATTATTAGGATATGTAAAGATTTTAGAAGGTGGTAATAACTATTTTATTTAATATATAATTAATGGTGTGTAATAAGATGGGGGATTGTCAACTTTGGAAATTCTTGGTTTGGTTTGAGGAGTATTACTAGTGATAGCATTGGTATAATTTTGAAAATATCCTTTAAGTAATTTAGTATTAGGTTCAAATTGATTCATGAGGATGTTTTAAAATTTGGTATTAGGTTTTAGGAGTATTACCAGTGATGGCATTGTTAGAAGTTTGAAAATATCCTTTAATGAATTGGTATTAGGTTTGAATTGATTCATAGGAATTTTTGACATTTGGCTTGGTCAAGAGCTTCATTAAGAATTTGAGGAGTAAAATTTTGAACCTTATATTGAAGTGGAGTTAAATTAGTTATAAAGATTATAAATAAATTACCATTAGTCATGTTATTGCTAGCCTTATGGGCTAGAGATTTACATTATTTGATAAAATCATTAGTTGAGTTGGTGGGATATTACTTAGCATTAATGAAATGGCTAAGGAAATTTTTAGGAGGGTCATTATGTTTAAACTCTTTAACTAGAGGATTGACTAAATCCTCAAGTTACCAAATGGAATGTTGGAGAAGTTGGTTTTACCATTCCAATACATTGCCAGTGAAGGTTTTAGCCAAAAATTTAGTTATGGTGAAAGTATTGGTTTGGATCCACTTTTTATAAAGATTACCAAATACTTTGAGAAAGGATTTAGGGTCTTTAGTCCCATCATACTTGATATTTGGAGATATATTACCAATATAAATGGACATGATTAAAGGAAATAAAGGCTCATTTTGGATATTTTGAAGCATTTTATTATTCATGATAGGTTAAGGAATAATATTTTATGAGGCCTCTCTAAGTGGTGGAGGAATGAAATTTGGATTGACTTGAGGATTAAGAACCGAATATTGATTATCCATATTGATCAAATGACATTGTAATTGCATCATTTGAGAGGTGTTATAAGTTTGTATTATGTTTATTTATTATATGAATTATATAAGAAGTGAAGTGATATCAATTGGTGGGTTGGTGTTTGTAAGAGAAATCCCTAAATTAGTATTAGGTGGAGGGCTATTGGAAGGTGTATTACCAATGGGATTGTTAGATAGACTTGTGTCAATGAATCCCACATTATTTTGAAAGGTTTGAAGATGAGAATTATCTTAATAGGTATAAAAAGTATTGGATCCACCTGATTCATCTTGAGGTGTTATTTGAACCATGTTAAAATCATATATGGAGGGGAAGATGTGCTCCAAGAGTGAGGGTTCTCTTAGGAGTTAGAGAAAGGGAGAATCAAATACCCCATATAATTTATAAATGAATTTAAGTTGTCCAAGATGATTTTAATAAGGGGTTTCATTATGTTTTGAGGACATGAAAATAATGCTAATGAATGAGAAATATAAAATTAAATTAGCTAGATATGAGAGAAAGGTTAGCAATCAGATACTAGGTTGAATGGGTTGACTGTGTATTGTGAAAAAAAGGAACTAAAATGAGTATAGAGTCAATTGGGTTAACAAAGTACTACTAGACATAAGGTGAATAAGTATATATGGTTGACTAGGTCAACCTAATACTACAAATAGGGGAAAATATAGTCTGATAAGGATACATGGTTGACTAGGTTGCTTATAACTTGATTGGTAAAATAAAGTACAGGGTCAACCAGGTTGACTTAGTACTATAAATAGGGAAAAACATAGTCTATAAGAGATTGTGTTGAACATAATTATAGTGTGTTTAAAATAAGATGTTTTTTGTAATGTAAATGAAGTAATAAATGGAAATAAACACACAATCAATTAGATCAATGAGAATGATCTGATTGGGGCACACACAATAAAACATTGCACCAACATTGGATAATGCAAGTTTTTTAAATACAACACATAATGATTAGAGAGCAAACAATCAACTAAAAATTAAATGTTAACTCAATGGTCATCATAAATGTTAGATTATTATAAAGTGTTATTGTAAGTGTGATAGGTAAATTAGATAAAAATAAGGAACTAGAAATCAATCTATGGATGGTTTCAAGATTTTTAGGCTAAAAGAGATCTATGTTGGCAATGTTATTTTCTTGGTATTGGGGCATACCCATTCACTTCACAATCCCAAAATGATAAGGGTGTAGGGTGATTTTCTAATATTTACCATTAACCACATGTTTATACTTGGCTAGAAAACCAAGTCAGCTTCCCCCTTGATGATGAAATTCAAGTAGGTAGGCCTTAGTAAGAAATGTTAAATATGTTTTGAATATTATGTGATTTGGAAGTATGTGTAACAAAGAGAAAATTAGTGAAACTAAAGGATAATTTGAAAAACCACATGATTAGACTATGTGATCTAATCTAAGCATGCAAATAGCTCAAAATGAAAGTTTGAATTAATTACTAGAAAATATTTGTTAATTACAAAATTAAGAAAGGTACAAAGTTGATTCAAATGATACTATATGTAAACAATACAAAACAAAGTTGACTGGGTTATAAATATTCTATGAAAGCAAAAGTCTTTTAAAAACAAAGTCAACTAGGTTGACTTAGTCTTTTAGATATAAGATAGGATATAAAACTAAGTCAACCAAGTCAACTTAGTTTATTATAATATTATATTTTTAAAGACTAAAAACATACATACAATAGAAATATAATGAAGTATTAAATTGATAAAGAGAGAAAGAGAGGAACCTTGGTGGGTTGGAGGATGATGAGGATTACAATTTTTTTTTGAAGTGCCTTGAATGATACTTTCAAATTATCCAAACTAAGTCAACTAGTTTGATCAAGTTATGTAAAGCTCTATTTTTTGAATCAAGATAAGATGACTAAGCCAACATGTTAGACTTAGTTTGTTGATCTAGATGTTGACTAAAAGACTAAGTTGACCTGTTTAACTTAGTTTATTGATTTGGGAATTGAAAGGAAGACTAATTCAACCTATCTAACTTAGTTTTTTATCTAGGACTAAATAAAAGTACTATTTTGACTTGTTCAATATAGTAACCTATATTTGATGAAGACCTACATAGAAAGAACAAAGTCATTTTGGTATGACTATGTGTTAAACCTGAACTTAAAAGTTATAACCATACTAGCTTGGTCAACACAATATGACAAATATATAAAAATAATAAAAATGAAAGTGTGAAAGGAAACTTGCAAGGTTTAGATTCATTTTGGATTCACTAGAATGTATGCAATGGGAAATGTAACAGATCTATAAATCAATCCTAGCATGAAGAAGATAAATCCCACTTATACTTATTATTAGGGATACATTAGATAATCAGGGTCATGACCAATATGGATCCATTAGACCTAATCAAGGGATATCTTACCACAAATAATATCACTAGGGAGGGTTCCAAAGCCTCCAATCAAGAAAAATTATGCAATAATCCTAACTAGGCCCTATGTTTTCATATTCACTATACTAATAATAATTAAATAAGTCTAATCTAGTGCCCACCAAATATTATGACACAAAGTGGGGTTATTAAATAATAAAAGTAAACATGCATAAGATAACCATATTTAAGCTATGTATAGGTAAAACCTTAATGCATGGAGAGATTAATATATTCAAAAGCCATTACTTATGCTACTTTTATCTACTATAGAGAGGAGCAAAGTTAGATATACTTATCTAGAAGATGAACCCATCAAGACTAAATCTCTTCCTTAGACAAAGGTTATTTTCAAGAGGTTGTTGTGGTTTATAAGGATCATTAAGAAAGCCAAAATATTCATGACTTATACATAATACTAGATTGCTCTCCAAATAGAAAATATAAGATAATAATCCTCAAGTATAATGTCAAAAGAACAATTATAAAGAAGTGCAAATGGATGAATAACTCTTATTATCTCTCTAATAATGGAAAAATAGATGTGTTTATATAGGTGGATCTAACCCTAAACCCTTCTGAAACATTAGGCCAACAAGGTCAACCTAATCAACCTAGTATTGAAATTGGAAAAACACTAACTTAGTTATGAACTATGTCAACCATGGCCAACCTAATTCCTAGTAAGCTTTGTAAATAAAATTATAGGGTTGATGTGGCTGAATATGTCATGTAAACTACCAAAAAAAGGGTTTGGGATAATTAATATGGTAAATGACTAGATGAGGGTGAGAAATAGGAGGCAAAGCTTAGGGGAATGTTTTTAGGAACTGGTTGGATTGATGACAAGAGGCAATAAGGGACAACAATCTTGTCAAGCACCAATGGTTTTCCCACCCCTTTCTCGATCCACCCCTTAGGGAATGCACTAGGAGAGATTGAGATTCGATAGGCTCTTGTAAGATAGAAAACATTAGTAATTGATAGATGTTTAAAATATTGTGTATACTCATACCTTTTAATTTTATCTTGAGTTTTATAAGATGATGGTTGATTTTTAGTTGTATTAGAATTAACTTTTAGTGTAGAACTATAATATTTTTGCCTAGTATTGATAATATAAGAATTTGTAGTTTTGATATCATTTGAAGATTCATGAAATACACACATGTTTATATTACCATCTAGGTAAATAAAAATACTATCATTTTCATCACTAAACTTTTTAAATTTGTGTACAACTATACAAGTTTTAGGATCATGATATAATTCATAAACATAACAGTAATACTTTTTTTCTTCATTTTTATTTTTTTAAAGATTTTGAAATTTAATTTATGTAGAAGGTTCGTCATTTATTTATCACTTGATAGTGACCACATCATTTCCAATATTATGAATGGCTTTTAAAAAAATTGCATTATCATAGTTTAAACCTATGATAGGTCTATATTTAAAACCAACACATTTTAATTAATTTTCATTCTCAATGTAAAAAGTTATAGTTTCATCACGATATATAATATCTTTGTACTCTAAATTTATTTATATTTTACAGGAAAACCATTAAAAATATAATCTAGACAAATTTTTATATGGTTTAATATCATGGGGAATCTTTTGACATAGTTTAGTCAATCTAGATATAAAATGGTAAACTAATTGATTAACTAACTCTAAAGTTTTTTTAGGCTTGCCAAAATATATCTATAACCAATATTATGTTTTTCCAAGTGTTAATAACCCTAACATGAAGGTTAATAAAATCCTAATAAAATTTCCATTATAATTTTTTTGAAAAGACTTTTAAAGAAAAATTTCATTAATAATACCAATAGTAGCAAAAACTAACTTGAAAGCATCTAAGGATATTTCCAAGACTCAAAAATCCTTCCTAATAATTTAAGTACATTGAGTCCTTTAAGCGAGGTTGATTTATCATAATGATCACCAATATTAATAAGATTATCATGAATCTAAAGATTCCATGGAAGCTACTCATTATCTTCATCAAAATATACTTCATTATCATTGACGTATACTTAATATTTATTGTTCTATTGACCTATAATTAGGTCTTAGACTCTCTATTTTTAATGTTCTTCCATTGGATGTTCTAGTAGGTTTAACTACTTTATTAGGCTAGTTTAACTTTATATTTTCTTAGAATCCATCATGAGATTAGAATTAGAAGAAATAATAAAATCGTCAAAAGGAAAATATTAAAAAATAAGTATGTTTAACTCTAAAATCTATATTAGGGAATCAATGGTTAAAGGGGATAGAGATAGACTATGGCACAAGGGTGATAAATTATCTCTATAGTAGGCCAATTTATAGTAGGCCAATTAATTTTAAAAATTAGATAAATAATATTCAAAATTTATATAATGAGATATATTAAAAATATAAAAGTACAATAATCATAATGAAAATAAGATACTTATCTAGATTACTATGTGCCTTCAAATTTGATATGGAACAAGATAAAAATAAACTAGATCTAGATTTTAGATTAGTCATCTAATACTGGAATTATACCTTTATGGCATTAGAAACTTGCATCACCCTAAGACTATTATATCAAAACTTTTGTTTATCCTAGATGTATGTGTTTAGTAGATATGTGACAACCTAACATATTCTATGTTTTATGTCATCTTTTCTCTAGTGTGCTCAAATTTATATCATGGGTTGTCTATTCTTATCAAATAGAAAAACCCTAGTTCTTCATCTTCATAGTGGTTATGGGTAAAATGGGTTAGTGGGATCAAGGTGTTGAGCTAACCTTAAAGACCCATATGTTAGTGGGTGTTTTCTATATATCCAATACTCTGAATAAATCCTTAAACTCATGTAGTTATACCATATGTGTGGTCTTTTGTGTGTGTAACAATGTAATATGTGATAAATAAGTACATAGATAGACTTAGATTTTAACTTAGAAAATATGGCTCATGGGATTATCAATTTATATATACCTATATATGTGTTGTACCTATGACTAGTATGGAAATAAGAGACAATAGGGAGTATTTTCTCACTTAAATTTTTGATTGAATGATTTTGGTATTTTACCTTGTGAATTTATAGGTTTGTGCTAAGTGAGGAATGAATGAGGGTTGACCTTGTATATATCAATCCTATTGGAGAATATCTCATATTAAATCACTTAGGTATACCATAGGGTTACATTTCATTTTAAATTCTGATTAATTTAGATAATTGGATACTTGTGTTGGGATAGGACACTTACATTGACATAGGCATCTGACTAGGACATAAGTGTTTGAGTAGATAGAAAATAGACATAGGTCCAAGACTTCTGGAAATAGAAGATAAGTAAGTTTATAATATTTTGAGCATGATAGAAGGCCTGAGTCATCATAATGCTTAGACTAAGAGAAGAAATTTAGCATAGAGAGATATCTTATGTGAGGCTTTTGTAAGTGATAAAGTTCTATAAGCTAAAGGTACATCCATGATATGTATTTTCCAAGTGTACAACATTGAGGTGTTATATAATTTATAAATAGTATTTACATTTGCCTCCCCTTTAATCTAATAATGAAATTGATAGTTTAAAGTAAAATATATGTGTATATTGGTGTGGATAACAAACCTTTCCTTTATGTGAGTTTAACTTGATTTATTTATTGGTGATTGATGTACAACCAAGAACATGTTATAATATATAATTATTAAATATAATCTAAAATTTAAATAATTAAAATGATTAAAATTAAAAGAGAGCAAGGTTTAGGAATACACCTATTTATTGATTCCATCACCTTTCCTTATGGAAATTTTATTTAAAAAATATGTATCATTAAGAACCATTAGAGTTGATATTAGGACAAATATAAATATATAAAGTGTATAAATCTATAAATACTAAAGAACATGTGCTCTAACCTTGGATAAAAAGGTGATTTACCATGAAACAATTGAGATTAACTCAACAATGTAACCCAATCATACATATAACCTAGTGAGTGTGAGTGAACCAAGTCAACTAACACTATAAATCTCATGAGGTTTGATGATGTGGTCATGTCCAACCTATAAACTTGGTAAGATTGAGTGATTTAATCACCTTACACATACTAAAATTAAACCATCTACTATAGTAGATTATCTCTATACAGTTTGTAATAGTCTAACCTAGTGTTCTAAAGTCCATGGAAGTGTTTGAAATATGATTTTGTTTTGAATTTTTAATTCATGTGCACTTTGCATAGCATATGCACTTTATGTATGTCTTATGTTAAAACCTAGGTACAAAAATGGTACTAATGTAGATAATTCTACCATAACTATGTATTTAAATAATATAACCAAGAATTTTTTCCAATTTGAAAACTATGAAAGTGTGAAGAACATGTTTCCAAAACATTCCCCCACTATAATCTAAAACTAAAAAATGGTGTAAGTGTGGAGAATATGTTTTCAAAACATTCCCCCACTATATATATATTGTTGGGAACTAGTGTGTGTGTAGAGAAAATGTTTTAAAAACATGCCCCCATTATATATATGAATCTATGTGTTGGTTCCCAATTATACACCTCATACACTCAACCTTGCACACTTGAATAGAATGTCAAACAATGATGGAAAACTTGCTAGAATGTCATTGTAGCTGGGGAAGGGTTTTACATATGTTGGGGATAACATACCATCATTTTTTTTTAAATTGAGACCCTTGAGACAAATTAAAGTTTGAACATGAAGTATGGCATATTAGAATAATTTGTATAATGTGAATATCATCTACTTTGTTAAAGTCAAGCTTACTTGGTTTTGTTTTGCTTTAATTTAGACTAACAATGCTAATAAATGGTCTTTGTGAATTTCAGTTGTAGGTTTCATAGACTTTATCATTGAGATTTCATGTTTCAAAACCCTAGCCAAAACCTTAATTTTAAATTTGAATGTTTGTGGGAACCAAATTAGTGGGAGCCCTTTTAAAATCCATTTTTGGACCTAAGGATAAAGTTAATGTTTTAAGTTGTCATGATTTTTTAGCACAACTAAAACCTAACTTAAAATGCTTCATCCCCTTTATTATTTTACCCCTTTAAAATTTCCTCTATATGCCTAACTAATATTCATTATATAGGGTCATTTTGGTATTATCTAGCTTAGGAAAATGTTTAAACCCTAAAGCCCCATTGTGTTTATTAATACTAATGGGACCTTAGTTTTAACACATTAGCCTAAAAGTCCTAGTTTATTGATTCCACTTTTATGCTAGATTGGTCATTTGATTTATGCCTTAGAATAAGGTTTAAACCATAATGACTCACCATATTTATTAATATAATTAATAATTTAGGCTTAACACCTTAGCCTAAGTATTTTTTATCACTGTGATTCTAACTTCCTCACATCTTACAGGATCTAACAACCCTCATTTTATCATGGCATTTAATCCAAAAGAGTGAGGAAACCTTGATATTTTGCTTAAATAGCATGCACCTTAGATAATTTAATGGTTCACACTTCCTTTTGGCCTTCTGATCAGATGGCATGAGGAAGGCCCAATGGAATCCCACATATCCCACTATCCAATCACATGAAAGCTCTCAGATCATGATCAATGATTCTTGCTTCATCATGAAGACTCGATCAAATGAAGTAAAGCAAAATTGAAAATTCACAAGACCATAAAATGATAAAATGATTGACATGTGGCACCCTTACATTTGATGATCAAATACAAATGGGTCCCATTTAACAAAGTAACCAATCATGAGCAAGATCCTAGATCATGATCTTAAGGCTGATGCTTCATCACTAATTAGGATCTAATGGAGTGAATTTAGACCAAGATCCTAAGAATCCCTATGGAGGTGTTAAGTATTACTCTTGTATTGGGTCATAATAATTTGATGAGCATAAAATTGATGTTTGTGTGACTGTCACTTGATGTTTGTGTGACCATCAAATTAACATCTTCACTAGCTTAAAATTGGCATTCATGTGACTATCATTTAACATCCATGAGGACATATTTGATGTCCTCAAGACCATAAAATTTAATCCAGTGAATTATTATGCTCAGCGTTAAAATGTATTCTAAAATCTTGTTGGAAGGCTTGATAATGGATTTACAATATATAGGAATTACTCCAAAAAAATGCTCAAACACTAGAAATATTCAAATTTTAAAATGTGGAAATGGTCCTATGATCTAAATATACACAAAATAAACTTAGTCTAAATTTATACTTTAAGGTCCCCATGAAATTTTGTTTAAATATCATGAACCTTAAACTATAGACTTATACTAAGTCTTATTTTAAAAAGAGAGTCCTTATAGCACAAAAGTTACACCAAATACTTCTAGCTAAACATTTTAATGTGTTTACCCAATACAATAAAATATTATTTGTATTGGTCCATTATGTCATGTTTATCCTTTAGAGCATATTTTATAATCTTTGGCATAGATATTTTAGGCTAATGCATACATTGTGTTTATTAAATGTGACATAAACCCTTAGCCTAATGTTTATTTTGTGCTTAATAAGCAAAAAAACCTTATCCTAAGGGACTTAATCCTAATTCATGATCTTAATAATGTACTAACTTAATGTTTGAGTATCTCTGTAGATCAATAGTTCATGTTTCATCATTGGATTTTGATGATCCAAAACTCAGAAGTTATAGTTGATAAATATTTCAATAGCATAGAAATAACACAGTAAAAATGAATTCTCTAAGAAGAGATGTAGTAGTACTCAAGATCGCAATACAAATATATGTTTATCTCTGGGAAGAGATGTTTGTCTTCACATTTCATGTTAACTATTCATTTATACACATTTTGAAAGCATGGGGAGGATGTGGAAGGTCACCAATCTTAAGGGACATTAAGTGGGTCAACTTCTAAGATTTAAAACAATATAAAATTTGAGGAATTACTATTTTTAGAAACTTACTATTTTTAGACTACACTACTAAAATTGACATTTGGGTCACTTATATTAGGTTATTGAAGGTAACACTTAATTGAGAAGAGATCCATGACATCTCACAACATTCTCCTCATTATTATATTTCCAACGATTTAAACTGTGAGTCAATTGGAGCTACGGTGCAAAAGTTGTGGCTCCTGGAAGTTCCATCATCAATTGGGGTGGAACTGTCACCCAAATTGTCTCCTAAATTATTGCCTGGATCATTCCTCCCTCCTTGAAAAGCAATGGTCCCCATTACATCAATTTCATCCATCAAGTTCTCTATGGATCAAGCTCATCAATGTCTAGTTGTTTTTCTACAACTGAAGTGTCCAATAGAGGTGGGTGATATGGTTTGAGGAGCTCCACATTGAATATTAGATGCAGACCAAGGTAGGTTGGTAGGTTCAACTCAAAAGAATTTTCTCAAATTTTTTTGGTGATGGTGTAGGGACCATATCACAGAGGTTGAATCTTTTTGTGTGGGCCTACAATCCATTCCTTTTGAAGTCGCAACCAAACTTTTTAAACCATAGCAAAATGGTGTGCAATCCTATGTTTGTCATGGCATTACTTATACTTCTAATTCATCTTCTCCAAGATGTCATGAAATTGTTGTTGGATGTGTTCTATTTGGTCAATAAACTTTGTTGCTTTTTCTACCTTAGATCTTCCATGAGGTTTGTATTCCATGGTGGAAAATAGAACAACTTTATTGATTAGTGCCTTGGGTTGGAACCCAAAACACACTTGGAATGGACTATGCTTGGTCAATCTGTGCATTGCCTAATTGTATCCATGTTGTATGAAAAAAATACCTCATCCCATGTGTGTGGATGTTTGAAGTGATACATCCAGATCATGTGAACAATCAAGTGGTTTACCACCTCTATCTGACCATCAGTCTATGGATGGAAGGCTATGGAATTCATCAACTTAGTATCCATCATCTTCCATAGAGTGGACTAGAAGATGCTCAGGAACTTGCTATCTCGATCTGAGACAATGGACTTGGGGAGACCAAAATGGAGCCATACATGACTAAAATATAGTTGAGCAGTTTCCTCAGTAGATATATTTTTCTTACAATCAATCATGATAGCCATTTTAGAAAAATGATCAACTACCACAAAAATATAGTCCTTACCATGTTTTGAAGTGGGAAAACTTGAGAGAAAATCCATTGAGATAGATTCCCAAGGCCTTGTTGGTTCTGGAAATGGCACGTACAATCCTTACTTCTTATTTTTTGGCTTGGCTATTGTACATGGGGTGCAAGATTTGAGATATCTTTCCACATCCTTTCACATATGGGGCTAGTAGAAGTGTTTTTGAAGAACTACCAATGTCTTTTTGATATGAAAGTGTCCAGCTATCCTATTAGAGTGTGATTCCCATATCATATTTTATTTCTCTACAACTGGAACATAGATGTGCCCCATATGACAGAGGACATTATCTTGTAAATAGAAATCAGAAACATGTTTACCTTTTTGAAGTGCTTGGTATGTATTAGGAAAGGTAGGATCTACTTCATATAGAGCACTCCAAGTGGTAGTCTCATGTCTGCACAAGTCAATAACTATTATGAGTGCAGTAATTGGTGGGTGGCTTAGACAATCTATAGCTATATTTGAGCTCCCCTTTTTCTTTTTTATTATCTAGTGTAATTTCTGAAGATATGTGGCCCACTTTTGGTGCCTCTCATTTCATAGTTTGCTTTGCATCTGGATGAATTCCAATGGTCTATGGTCAGTGTGGATGACTATCTCTTTCCCCAAGATGTAGTCTTTCCATTGTTTGCAAGATTATACAATGGCATAGAGATCCTTATCATATATTGGATATTTCCTGACTGTATCAATGAAAGTTTCACTATGATATGCAATAGGATGGCCATGTTGCATGATGATAACTCCCATGACATATTCAGATGCATCTGTCATCAACTCAAATGGTTGATGTAAATCTATCAAGGCAAGAACAGGGGCTAAGCAATGTATGTTCTTACAATTATCAAATTCCCTTTGTTGTATTTCACCCCACTTAAATGTATCTTTAGCTTCTCCTTTAGTCACTTGGGTTAGTGACCAAGCAACATGTGAAAATCCAAGAACAAACTTGCGATAGAAATTTGAAGACCCAAAAAGCTATGAATCTCTATGAGGGTCCTTGGTGTGGGCCATTCTCAAATAAAATAAATCCTTTTTGGATCAACATGGACACCTTCCTCATTCAAAATATACCTAAGGTACTAAATTGTTGTCATCCTGAATGTGCATTTATCAAGATTTACATACAACTTGTGCTTCAAAAGAGTTTAAAGCACCTTACGAACATGTTGCAAATGTTCTTCCCATGTTCTACTATAGATGAGTATGTCATTTAAGTAGACAACCATGAATGAGTTGGTGGAGGGTCATAGAATGTCATCCATCATCCTCATGAAGGTTTTAGGTTCGTTGGTTAAGCCAAAAGGAATAACTAACCATTCAAAGAGCCCCTCCTTATATTTTAATGCAATCTTATAGACATTAGTGGGATCAATGGGAATTTGGTGATAACTAGAATTGAGATCAATTTTGGTGAAGAACTTCACACCATAGAGCTGGTCTAGTAGGTCATAAATCTTAGGGAGAGGGTAGTGATTCTTCACAGAGATTTTATTTAGGGCTCAGTAGTCAATGCAAAGCCTCCATGTTCCATCTTTCTTTGGAGCTAAGATAATTGGGCTACCACAAGGTGAAGAGCTTGGCCTGATGTGACACTTTTGAATCAATTCTTTAATAGGTATTTTTATCTCATCAATTGGGGTAGAACTATCACCTGAATTATTACCTAAATTGTTGCCTAGATCATTTGATCCAATGATGTAAGGCTCCCATGGACTTGTCAACAAGACCTCAAGAGCCCATGAGCTCAATGCATGGATAAAGTGAATTTGAGACAAAGATGATAGATGATCTAATGTTTTAAACTTTGTAATTTAAGGATTATCCAATGACATAAAGGCACTCATTACTTTTCAAAGACCCACAAGCTTGTTGTGTGGCCAATGCTGAATCAATAAAATGCTGACATAAGATATGAAGCATGGGTAAGGCATGCAAAGATGCCAAGTGTCAAAATTAAAAGTATTGGAACAAAATGATCTAATCATAGGAAAGGTCCTATATTACACTCAATGGCTCATGCTAATATTTGATTTTAATCTAATGAAGTGAAATAAAAGAGGCATTTTTAAATGCCAATGGCTATTGCTCAAAAGGAATTTATGAAAAGTGTCATGAAAGGCCTAGACCTATGCCACATAAGCACCATACAAGTAGAAAATGAAAAAATACAAGATATTTTGGGATCAAAAACATAAATTTATAAAGGCAAAGGTCTAAATAAAATCTAAGGAATGTATAAGCCAAAGCCTAGATATATTCCACCATTAAAGCTCCAAAACCCTAAACCCTAGATAAATGTGACCCAAATGGACTTAATTGGTTACAATTTGATTAAAAGAGAGCTTGATTTTGTTTTTTAATGCAAAATATCTTCCATAGAGACCTTTTACTACTAGTATAAATTTTTTTTAGGAATAGAGACAATGGCAGCTCGTAGACAGTAATTGAAAGAAGAGACTGAGCTCTACTTATCAACAAATAATGAAGGTTAGATATTCAAAGACATTGAATTAGAACTTAAATCCCTAAATGTGTAGAGCATTAAGAATTGGTCTAAGCTCTTTTTCATGATAGAGAACTTACCACCCATTTCTAAAGAGGAGCAAATAATCACCACTACAAGCACGAGTCACTATGACTTGGTTGCATTTTAGATGGTTGGAATTCACCACACCATGGAAAAACTTGAGGTTTTACATTATATAGACATCCTTGCCCCCATATTTATTTATTATAGAGTAGAAAATGAATGGATCATCAGGGAGGGAAATTACAAAAAGATATCCTATATTTCACCTATTGCTTTTGAAAAATATTATAATCTCCTTCTTCCCCATTTGCATTTATCCAAGATCAAAGAGTGGACTAGCAACCATGACCTAGACACTATCTTTAGACCCTGGTTGTACCAAGGCCCCCATGTCTTTAGGGATTTTTAGGTAAAAATCCTAGTATTCCAATTCAAGGAGGGAATTAAGGTGATAATTACCCTATTGAACCAATCCTTTGGATCAGCCTCAACCACCTATGTGAATAAAATATAGGTTCCCTTTGTGCTTTTCCTAGTTGAATAAAATTTCACCCCTCCAATTGGAGATCTAATCAGTGTTTTCTTCACCAAGAAATTCACTACCTTAAAAAGGAAGACTTCCAAGTAGTTTTATATGATGTCATACCTACTAAATTCCCTGCTACTATAAATTGGTCCCCATAAGGCAAAACCACTATTTCACACTACTCCAAATTGTATATCTTCAAGTATAGGAATCACATGTAATTTATTTATGTCTATGTTTATTTAGACATAGTAGAGTCCATCATAGGTGTTCCCATGCCTATGGTACACCCCCTCATTGAGAATTATGTTGAAATCATGGGGGACATATGGTATTACCCTGATTATATAATCATCAACATTGAGGGCATTATGTGCTAGCCTTAATAATTACTAGTATATGTTCCTAATAAGCTTTTTGAATAGAAAATTTCTTCCCAACTCATCAATAAAATTTATAAAATATTCAAGGAGAAGAGGAAGGGTATACTCCACCCCTTCCCCTTGAACATTGGGAACACCATATTAAAAGGTAGGAAATAGGTGGAAATCATGTATACACACATGGATACATTTGGGTTTTAGTTTGATGAAGTCAAAATATGTGATCCAAATAACACAATGGGTGAGTATTTGAATGATAAGAAGCTTCCCAAGCTTGAGTACATGCATCAACTTAGTGTCTATGACACCATTTATATTAAAGCCAAGAATTATGAAGAGTTGTTGGCCATTATCTAAGGGCACAACATCAAACTGGAACATAGATTGATCAAGGATGACAAGTCATTAAGAGAGGCATGAAAAATACATCCTTCATAGTATCACTTACTACTTGGACCATCTGGAATAGACTAGGAGTAACCCTAAGAAGAATAGCCATAACCACAACATCAAAATTAGGTTTTACAAGGCTAAGATGAATAAAGACATGGAAAAGAGGAATTAGGAGAAGTGAGATTGGAAGAGAGACATAGGGAGTGTCCCTTAGCCTCAAAAATACCCCAAAGGCCACCTTACCCAATTCAATACATAGACATGATTGCCTTGAAACCAAAATAGACACTCTAGGGTGACCTTAAGGAGCTTGTAAGGGCATATGATACAAATAAGGAGGAGTATCCTAAGCCTCTATATAAGAGGGAGAGCTTCGAGATGATAAAGAAAAAGATCTTATCCCTATGCCATCCTAAGATAAGAGGAAAGTAGAACTAACATTGGTTCTTGTAGAACCAAAGAAGATGCCAAGATTAACCATCTCACACCCCACAAGTGAGATAAATTTTTTTAGTGATGAATTCTCATCCCAGACTGGTTTATTTATGGGAAATTATAAAAAATCAACTCTTTTCCATTCATGGGCCATGAAAAGAGTTACTAATGTTGAGATGGAAGATGATATGAAGTAATGGATAAGGGTTATGATGAAAGATAAAGAATAAAGGAGGATTTTGGTCACTTTAGAACCAAAAATAAAAAAGATGGATGCTCTAGGAGCATCTAGTAGCTCAGATGTGGAAGTCCCAGAACCTCTCAAATTGAAGAAGCCAATCACTACCATCCAATTCAACCATGAAATAACTAGATTAAAAATGGTTAAAAATAGGTTACCCATGGTTAGAATAGAGGAATTCACCGTTTAGAATGTGGAAACCTTTGTAGGATTAACCCCAATGGGGGATCAGTAGCTTGGTGAAGTTGTAATTCATGAAGAGGATGTGGAATATTTTATTGAGGCCTACTTAACATAAGCAAAAGATGGGGTAAATAGCATGAAATAAAGGATTCTAAACCTAGAAATGGAAAAATAAAACCTATAGACATAGGCAATTCTATCAGTACATAATTCAATTACCAAGATGTTTGATGAGTCATTTTATGATATGTTTTAGGCACTTAAAATAATAAAACTGAGGTAGAGTGCATTGGCCAAGAGCCTAGTCACCTAATGGTAATACTTGGAAGATAATATAGACCAAATTATAACCATTCAAGTAAGGAAATAGATCTCAGTCTTCAAAACCATTAGTTTAGGACACTTGAGCACAATTTTGAGAATTGTGATTGAAAAGGTTCAAATTTTGAGTGTTTGGCACAATTATGTGGAAAGACTCTTGGGAGATGATAAGGAGATAATTAAAAGAATTGAGTAAATTCTTGGGAATATGATCATATATCCTACATAACCCACTATCCTTGGAATCATAAGTGATGAATAATTTAAACATAAGGATACTTTGGTAACTCAATAAATCAAAGGAAGCAGCTAAGGCAAATCTAGGGATGATAATAATAAAATCCTAGACATGATATTCAATGAAAGAGAAAGGATAAATTAATCTAGGAACATTAAAGAAGCCATGGATAGGAATGATAGAGAACTTGATGACTTGTTCTATCAAGAGAAGGAGTGCATCCTGAAGCCTAATGTGGATCTAGAGCTAGTTGATGAGTAGCATGCTAAAGCCATGAGCATGCTCCAATAGTAACAAGCAAGGGGCCACCATCAAATTAGATAATATTCTATTTTAAAGAATTTCATAACATTTTAAAATATAATATTTCATTATAAAGGCATATAATAGTTTGTTAGGATATTTGCCTCTAGGTTAGTATGATTGTGAAAAACACATGTATTTTAGAACTTGTAAGGATAATTGTCCTTATCTTTGTACACTTGTATTTTTTAATTAACTAGTATACTACCTAATCTTTCTATAAAGGCATTTATTACCATTTATAAATGAGATGCATTCTTGAGAAAATTCTGTACACTTAAATCAATTAATATAATCAAATAATTCTATAAGGATTGTCCATATTTGATGTGTTGATTGCTAATATAGTTTGTCTCTCAATTGCTAGTTAATGTCTTGAATTTGAATGGTGTTTTATAATTTTGAGTTACATTTTCTAATCATAGGGTTTATAATTTGGGCATATTCTAGATTGGTTGTAATATCTTAGGTTTTTATTCATTTCATTTTATCTCTATATTTAGATGTGCAAATGTTATTTGATTATAGTAGTAAATCATTAAAGTAGACCTAGTTCTTACTTGTGACTCTTTACATTATCTTTTGAAGTTTGCTTGATATATAGTGTAATTTGAGCTTAGGATATGTTATATTATATATTTGTTAGATGCATACTCATTTGAAATTAATTCTTTGTCATAATGTTTAAGACTAAAATTGGCCATCACTAGTTTATTTTCTACCTTATCCTTCTCTTGGCTCCTTTTTTTACACCATATCACCTTACTTTTAGCTTCTTAGTCTATAGATTAATTATGGATTATAATTCACAAAGAATTAACATATACTCTTTATAATTCACAAAGAATGGATGAAGGTGGCTCCCAACCACAAAATCATATAAATATTATGGAATAGTTTATCTTGATATGCTACTATTTCACCACAAGTAACTAGATTATTAAAACCTACAACTCATGCTTTAAATTTTATAAATAATAAAATGAGAAGTGATCTTTAAATACTAATAGCACATGTGGTTGATTTATAATCATCAATAGGAGAAACTCCACTAGTCCTATAAGGAGGGCCAGATCTTGGTGAATTCTTTGAATCTGTATTAATCTTAGCATGTTTTATTCTACAATCATTGTATCTTTCTATTTTTGAGTGAATTTGTTTCTCATAATTATAAATATCGTTGAACTCTATTGTTTCTAATGAATGTTTGTGTTTCCCTAGATACAGATTGAAGTTCATTAGGATTTGATGCTTATTTCTAGAAAAATTAGCTCTAGCTTTGAAAATCCATAGTATCTAAGGTTGGGGTGGCTCATTTTTATCAAAGGTTGGCATATATTTCATAGATATAAGTTCCTTTAGGATTATAATTATAAACATAGATCATATTCATGTAATTAAACACATTTTTTGGCTAATTTAGTCAAAGATTAACATCCTTTATAGTTTTTCATGCAACCTTTACAAAATAAGCTCAATGTGTAGGTATAACTCTTTTTATTTATAAAATTTAACTTGATACATCATATTTCACGTAGGATATTCAAATTTCAAGTTATAATTGCCCAAGATTAGAACAAGATCACACTCAAAGACCAAAGAGCCTTTACTAGAGTTTGAAGTTCACAAAAAGGCCAGACATGACAAAGGTAGACATAGGAGATCCAAATCTTTTCCAACTTCACCCATTCAAAGTAAATTTACCTTAAATATTTATCCAAATATGGCTTGGGTGGGAGAGTCTTCAATCAATGTACTAGGTGTGGTATATGACCTCCCACACAACCCTAAAAAGTATATACCTACATTTAGTCCAACAGGTATAGTAACTACTAAAGAACATATAAAATATTTTAGGGATGACTTAAGATTGATAAATGTTGTGCATGAGAATTTACCTTATAGTTTATCCCCCTTCACCTTTGAGGACATTATTTATGAATTTTTTTTTGAACTTGCCTAATAGTTACATCACTAGATGGGATGATTTCAGCAATGTGTTTATAGATCAATTTGGTAAGATTATTAGTCCTTATGTTATTTACCATCAATTCACCATAATTAAAATAGATGCAAGTGATCCTATTAGGTCCTTCAATGCTATATTTTAGAAAAAATTTAATAGGACCATAGACCCTTATAAGCCTGACGATGTTTTAGCTCTAGAGATTTATAAAGATGTAATAGATCTCATGAGCTCTATATTTTTGAATATATCCATGCTAACCATAAATTCATTATCTAGAGCCTATGTTGAGGTAGTGACCATCTATGATCAGATGAATCCCTAAGAGAAAATGGCATATTTTGTGCCAAACATCAACCCACAAATTCCTATGATGAACTTATTCCCAAATAATAACCAATATCTCCTAGCCTTAAATCAACTCCCAAACTAGTTTCCATTGAGTCATGTAGCTCCTAATCAAAATTTAGGATTCTTAAATCATCTTACTAATGTATCCAATCCAAATGATCAAAGGGCTCTAGTACCATCTTCTATCAATAACTAGGTATATAATTCTATAACTCCTAAAAATGAGATTGAATCTATCTTTAAAATGGTCCAAAATTTGAGCACTAATTTTCTTTAGTTGCAAAAAAAAGTTACAAATATAGCTAAAATTTTAGGAAAAAACTTATCATTTCAAAGGTATAATAAGCCAACTAATATATTTTATAATGATATTTTTCATAATAATAGTAATAATGACCCATCTTATAAAAATAAGACCATGGGCATTAACCTCATTGATATTACATTACCTAATTATTATAGGGTACATTATAAAACCAAGCATGGGGAAATTGATTGTATAGAATTTTTCAAAGTCTTTAAGGCTTTCCAAGAGGATTTGGATATATTTGAAGTGGTCATTAATAAGTATAATGATGTAAGTACTTTGGGATCTAAGTCATCTGATTAAGCCTTCATGGTGGACACCTTTGATTTCCCCTTTCAAGAGGAAAATGAACCTAATGAGATCCCTAAAGAGATCCAAGCCTTTAAATAGTTCTTATAGAAGACATATCCCTTAAGTAATGGGTAAAAAAGGTAGCCTTTTACCACCTCAACACCTCCAAGTAATTATGTAACTCCTCTAGACACTTCTTCAAGTAACAATCCTAAGCCACCTAGAGGGAGTACTTCTAAACCTAGCATTGAAATTCCTAGTTCTTCTAAAACAAGATATAACATAGTTGAGGACATGAAAAATATAAAGGATAATATCAATTTTCATGAACTCACATAGATTATAGATCAAAGGGACCTCTTATTTTAATCTCTATTAAATAAGTCCAACAATCCACCAAAGACTGACCATGCCAATGTGATTGTGTATAAAGCCAAGGTTGAATCTCCTCCTTTCTTGCTCATTGTCAAGATGTTTGGTGAGAATTTACATAATTTCTTACTATATTTAAGATCATCTATTAATATCATGCTTAGAGGTATATGAAAATAACTTGGCCTAACTCCTATCAAGTCTGATGGAGTTATAACTTAGTTAGACAAATCTAGAGTTAGGGTAATTGGGGAGCTTTTAAATATTCCCATGTAACTAGCTTCTTAGCCTAAAGTGCAACAATTAATTTATATTCAAGTTTTGGATATAACTAATGTTTATGGAATATTATTGAGCATGGAATTGACCAAGGCTTTGAATGGTTACATGTCCATAGATTGCTCACATATGTGGTTACCTTGGAAGGGAATCCCTAATCAAATCAAGGTTGATAGAGAACCAAGGATGAAACACATGATAACTAAGTATAATGTTGTGAATGATAGGGTCGACATAATTAACTCAGACCTAAGATTTTTCACCCTAGATACTAATAAGTTATGTGATCCTAAGAGTGCTCATGTTGTTTTTAGACTATGGAAATTACATTTTGATGGTGTTAGGTGTAATGCTAGATCAAGTGTTGGTATAATTTTAATTGACCCTACTAATTGAAATTATCATGCTTATTATATGCCTCAATTCCATTATAGTAAAAATATTATTTAGTATGAATCCCTTATCTTAGGTTTATGGTTTGCTATAAATAATAAGGTAAACAGACTACTAGTTTATGGGATTCAAAACTAGTGTTCAATCAAGTAAGAAGCAAATACCAATGTAAACTCTTGTACTTGAAAAGGTATAAGTTTAAGGTTTGTGATTTGATTAAATAATTTGAAGATTTTAGCATTATATCCATCCCAAGAGGAGAAAACCAAGCTATTTAAGAGTTACCATTTGTTATAGTTAATCTCATGCCCAACCAAGATTCCTCCAATTTTAGCATTGCGTTGATCCATTATCCTTCAGTGCCTGATAATGTTAACCATTTCCAAGTTTTCAATGATGATAAAATAGATATTATATTTAATGACAAATTATAGAGCATTTTATGATGCTTATATTATTGATGATACCAATGAAAATGCATCTCATGAGGACAAGTTTGATGGTAGAGTCATTCAGATGAATGACAACAAGATCCCCAAGGGAATGATTTCTTTAGAAATACTATTTGATAAATAAAAACTTTCTGATGTTTCCAAGGTTCCCAAGGTAAGTGGGAAAGATTATAATGTTATTGATCTCAGTCTTCAAGATCAACCCCGGCTAGTAAATGTTAGAAAAGCTTGTATAAGTATGGAGACAAATAAATCCAAAGAGCTCCTTACCCAATATAGGGATGTCATAGCTTGGTCCTATGATGACTTAAAGATCTTTGATCCAATTTTCATTACCCATACTATGACCCTTAAGGAGAGTTTCAAGCCATTTAGGTAGAAATAGAGGCCTATAAACCCTATCCTAGAACCCATAATTTTCACAGAGGTCAAAAGATTACTACATGCTAGGATAATCTTCCCCATCAGGCATTCTATTTGGGTGGATAACTTAGTATTAGTCAAGAATAATTATGAGATTAGAATTTATATTGACTTCAAAAACTTAAGAAAATCATCAAGAAAGGAAAACTATCCCATTCCTTCCCTAGACCAGGTGATTCAAGTTATTTCAGTTCTAGTTATGATGTCTTTTCTTGATGGATTTTCAGGTTACAACCAAGTGTTGATTAATAGATAAGATAGGATGAAAATAACCTTCAAAATAAAGAAGAGAAACTTTGATTACAAGAGAATTCCCTTTGGGATAATTAATTCAAGAGATTATTTCTAGAGAGATATGGAGCATGCCTTCTAGGGCCTGATTGGTAAGTGTGTTATTACTTGTATGGATGATCTAAGAGTTTTTTTTTAAAAATAGGGAAGATCATTTCATGCATTCGCTACAATTTTTTTCAAGATATAGAAGGTATGGCATTTATTTAACCCTAAGAAGAGTATATTTTGTGTGATAGAAGGAAAATTACTAGGTAATGTTATAACCAAATATGGGATATCTATAGATCCTAAAAGAATAGAGGACATATCTAAAATAAAACCTCAAAATATTAGGAAAGAGCTAAATTCATTCATTGGTAAGATAAATTTAGTAATAAATTTATTTTTGGCTTTGCAAAGAATGTTAAGCCACTAAATGACATGTTGAAGAAGCATGCTAAAGTCACATAGATTGAAGAGTCTAGAAAGGCATTCAATGATATCAAAGAGGCCATTAGCCAGCCTCTAGTCTTTATAAGTATTGATTTCTCAAGGGACCTATACCTTTATTCCTTTTCATTTAACCACACTATGTCTCTAGTATTGACTCAAAAAATTAAAGGGTGTGACCACCCAATTGATTTTATGAGCACTAAGTTTAATAATGTTGAGCTAAACTATTCACTGATTGGTAAGTAGGCATATTCATTAGTTAAGGAAGTTAAGAAATCTAGGAATTATATCCTTAGAAATAAGGTACATGCTATCTTACCTTAACCTACCACCAAACTTATATTATATCAAAATGAATTGGGATAACATAGAGTTAAGTGGATGTCAATTTTGTAGGAATATTATTTAGAGATAAAAATTAAAAAACTGGTAAGGTGCCAAAATTTGATCTATATGATTTCTAATACTAAACCTAGACTAAGTATTATAAATTTAGATCAAAAAAAATGTAAGCTAGTGAGTGGTATGATTCAATCATACATTAACTAATGAATAATATTTATCCTACAAGATTATCCAAGGAGAAAAAAAAGGGACCTAAGGCTGAAAGCTTCCCACTAATTAATCAATAATGGGGTCTTGTATAGGAGAAATTTTGAAGGGGTTTATTTGAGATGCATCTCACAAGAAGAAGCCACCTAAATCATGAGCACTTTTCATGAAAATATAGGTAGTGGACATCCATCTGGGAGAACCATAGACCAAAAATTATTAGAGTTGGCTATTATTGGACAACTATTTTTAAAGATGCTCACAAACATGTGATGGAATGTCACTGATGTCTAATTTTTAGCACCAAAGAACCAAAGGCAGTAATGCCTCTACAACTAGTCATGGTTGTGAAACCCTCTACATAATGGGGGTTAAAATTTATTAAGTTAATCAAACCCAATTCATTTAAAGGTCAAAAATATTTTCCTACTACCATGGAATATTATTCAAGGTGGACTGAAGTAGTAACCACTAAATAATGTAGGATTGAAGAAGTGATCAAGTTCTTGGAATAAAAAATTTGTACTAGGTTTGGAACCCTAGTCTCTCTAGTGTGTGACATAGGGTCTACATTTATATCTATAGAGATGAATGATTGGGCTTATGATAATGTAATAACTCTCAAGTTTTCATCTAATCATTATCCCCAAGGGAATGAAATCTTTGAATCTACAAATAAAAACCTAATGAAGGCAATCAAAAAATCTAAAGAAGACAAGCCCAGGACTTTGCACAAGCTCCTTAAATTTAAAATTTGAACTAATAAGATAAGAATCAAGAAATATTTAAGAGCCGCACCATTTTTATTGGTGTATGGACAAAAACATTTCTTTCTTATTACTCTCAGGTTTCTCACATATAGATTTATGAAAGAATACATAGAAGAGAGTCAAGATATTTCCAACTAAAGATTATTGGACATCATTCAGATGGAAGATAAAAGGGAGAAAGCCTTTTCTAACTTCAATAGACACTAGACCATAATCAAGAGGTGGTTTGACAAAAGGTCAAAGATTAAGGTGTTTAGACAAAGAGACCTAGTTATCCTTTGGGACAAAACATCTGAGCCTAAGGGTAAACATGAAAAATTCACACCATTATGGATTGGCCCATACTAGATTGCAAAAACATTGGGAAATAACACCTTTAATCTCAAAGATCTATAAGAATCAGAGTTCACACTGCCCACTAATGGGTAGTATCTCAAGCATTACTTCTTTGATTCTACTCCTAAGGTCTTCATGGAGTAAATTTTAAGATGATTAGATTTAGAGTAAGTAGTCTATCTAGTTTCCTTTCAATTCTTTTTTTCATGTCCCTTATTTATGTATAAGCATGTACATATTTATTTTCTTTATTTCTTTCCTGCCTTTGGTTGTGTGTTTATTTTCTTTTACTTTGTTCCTTAATTCCAATAAGTCCTTTTGTACAATATTGAGCTTAAGGTTATGAAGTTTACTTTAAAATTCCCAAAACTTAGGAATGGAGGTGTGCACCCCTTGTAGATAATGACCATGGTCCTAAAATGTAAGTATAATGTTATAATTTGCAAAAACTAGTAAAGACCAATAGAAGAAGTTAATCATTTCATAATAACTTGACCATTGTCTTGACCATAATATTATTTTAATAAGACTTGCACTTATAGGGAGAGAGCTCAAATTGTCATGCTATACCCTTCTAGAACTTAATTAACATCCTTACCTAGGATAATGGTTGTAGCTATAGTTACTTTCTAAAATCAAACACTTGGCCAAATCCTAAAACCTAGCTGTTCTAGTTCCCAACCTTGTTAAGATCACAAAAGTCACAAGAAAATATAAAAAAGAAGAATTAAATGCAAAACAAAATATCTATAAGCATAGGTTATTTTAGCAACCTCCACCAAGGGTATGTATGCCTAGTTGATAGTGTAATAAGGCCTTGAGTGGAGTCAAAGGCATCTCTATTAGGGATATGGATGCCTAGATGGCATCAGAGCAATACCCAAGCCTTCCCTAAGCTAAAAGCATGGTTTTTAATTAACATCTCAATATGGTCCAAGTTGAGTGTTAGTGATTAAGTATATAAATATTGGAAGTTTTTTATTAAACCCCATGGAAAAAAATAAGTGGAATCAAAGCACACACACATTATGGCTACTTCTTGGGGTTTGACCTTAAGTCTATGAGTGCAAGGTTTGTTTTAACTATGACCTAGTCTAGATGATTATATTGATCAAATAGAGTGGACGACCTAATTATTTATCTAACTTAGAGTCTTTAGGTTCTAACATATTACTATGTTTCCCCCTTGAGTCTCCATTTTTTGGGGCCAGCATACCACCATTTCTATAAAATTGGGACCCTTGAGAAAAACTAAAGTTTCAACACAAAGTATGGCATGTTAGAGTCATTTATAGAATGTGAAGACCATCTAATTTATTAAAAGCAAGATTAATTGGTTTTGGTTTGCTTTAATTTGGACTAACAATTCCAATAAATGTTCTTTATGAATTTTAGTTGTAGCTTCCATGGCATTTGTCACTACAATTTCATAATTCAAAACCCTAGCCAAAGCCCTTAGTTTTAATTTTGAATCTTGGTGGGAACCAAATCAATAGGAGACCTTTTAAAATCCATTTTTAAACCTAAGGATAAAGTTCATGTTTTAAGCTTAGTCATGTTTTTCAACATGACTAGAACTTAACTTAAAATTATTGGTCCCCTTTATTTTCCCCCTTTAAAATTTCCTTCGTGTGCATAATTAAAATTCATTCTATAGGGTACTTTGGTATTCCCTATATTAGCCTAATGGTTTAACCCTAAAGCCCCATTATAATTATTAATACTAATAGGACCTTAGTTTTAACACATTAACCTAAAAGTCCCAATTCCTTTAGTCCACTTTTATGTTAACTTGGTCCTTTGATTTATGCCTTAGCCTAAGGTTTTAATCTTAAAGCCCCAACATATTTATTAATACAATTGGGACCTTGGGATTAACACCTTAGCCTAAGTATTTTTTATCACTATGGTTCTAACTTAACTTCCTTATATCTTGTAATCTCTAATTACCCTTTATTTGTCATGACATTTGATCCAAAAAAGTGAGGAAACCCCAAACTTTAGCTTAAATATCATACACCTAGGATAATCTAATAGTTCATGCTTCCTCTTGGCCTTCCAATTAGACAATGTGAGGAAGGCTTGGTGGAACCCCACACATAGCCCACTAGACAATCACATTCAAGCTCTCAAAGAATGATAAATGGTTCTCACTTCATCATGAATAGTTGATTAAATAGAGCAAAGCATAGTTGAAAATTCAAAGGATTACAAAAGGCTTGAATGATTAACACGTGGTAACCTTACATTCAATGATCAAAGATAAATGTGTCCTACCCAATAAAGCTACCAATCACAATCAAGCTCTCAGATCATGATCCTAAAATTGATGCTTCATTATCGACTAAGATCCCACAAAGCAAATTAAGTCCAAGATCCTAGGAATCCCTATGGAAGTGCCAAGTGGCAATCTCACATTGGGTCACAATAATTTTATGATCTTAAAATTGATGTTCATGTGACCATCACTTGATGTTCTCATGACTATCACTCAACATTCATGAGGATGCATTTGGCATCTATGAGACCATCAAATTTAAGCTAATGAATAATTATTCTCAAGGTTAAAATGCACTCCAAAATCTTGCTAGAAGGCTTGAAAATGGATTTATAGTCTCAGGGAAGTGATAAAAAAATGTTCAAACACTATAAATATTCAAATTACAAATTGTGTAAATGGTCTTATGATCTAAATATACACAAAATAAACTTAGTCTAAATTTATAGTTTAAGGTCCCTATGACATTTTGTTTAAATATCATGAATGTTAAACTATAGACATGTACTAAGTCTTATTTTAAAAAGAAAGTCCTTATAGCATAAAAGTTATACCAAATTCTTCTAGCTAAAGGTTTTAATGCTTTTTTGTCAATACAATAAAATCCTACTTTTTATTGGGTCATTATGTCATGTTGATCCTTTAAAGCTTATTTTATAAGCCTTGTCTTAAATATTTTATACCAATGCATATAATGTGTTAATTAAAAAAAACATAAACATTAGCCTAGAGTATTTAGGCCATGGCCCCCTTGCATATAAATCAAAAAAATTAAGTGTAAACTCCTTAGACTAAGGTTTATTTCATTCTTAATAAGTGAAACAAACCTTAGCCTAAGGGAATTAAGCCTAATTTATAGTCTGAATAATGTACTAACTTAATGTTTGTGCATCTTTGTAGATCAATGGTTCATGTTTCATCACTAGATTTTGATCTAATGATGTGAGGATCCTATGGACTTTTCAATAAGACCCCAAAATCCTATGAGCTTGAAGCATGGTGAAAGCACATTTGAGACAAATCTAATAGATGATCCAATGGTTTGCACTTTGTCACTAGAGAATGATCCAATAGCATTAAGGTTCTCATGACTTTTCAAAGGCCCATGAGCTCTTCATGTGGTGAATGCCTATTCGATAAAGCATTGACATAAAATATGAATAATGGGGAAGGCATGCATAGATGCCAAGTGTAAAAACTAAAATGATTGGAATAAAAGGATCCAATCATAAGTAAGGGCTTATATTATAATCTATGGCACAAGGTAATCCTAGATTTTGATCCAATGGAGTGAAATAAAAGAGCCATTTTTAAATACCAATAGCTAGTGTTCAAAAGGCATTAATATAAAATGTCATGAAAGGCCTAGACCAAAGCCATGTAGGAATAATGCAAGTAGAAAAGGATAAAATACAAGATATTGTGTGCCCAAAAATGCAAAGGTATAAACAAAAATGTCTAAATAAAATCCAAGGCATGTATAAGCCAAAGCTTAGATATATTCTACCATTTAAAGATTTAAAACACTAAAGCCTACATAAAAGAGACCCAAATAGACTCAATTGGTTACAATTCAATCCAAAAAGAGCTTGAATGTGTTTTTTAGTGAAAAAGAGATTCCATATAGACCATTTGCTAAAAGTATAAATAATTTTAAAGAATAGAGACAATGGAATCTCTCTTATAGTAATTGAGGGAAGAGACTAAGCTCTACTTGTTAATAGATAATGAAGATGAGATCTTCAAAGATACCAAATTATACCTTGTAGCCCTTAATGTCTTGGACATTAGTAATTTATCTAAGCTCTTCTTCATGTTAGATGAGTTACAACCCATTTCCAAAGAGGATCAAAGAATCACCACTAAAATTAAGAGGTACTATGACTTGGTTATAGTCCATTTGGCTGGCCTTCACCACACCATGACAAAACTTGAGGTATTACATTATATAGATATATTTTTCCCCATCTTTGTTGATTTTAGAATAGAAAATTAATGTATCATTAGGGATGGAAATTCCTTAAGTATAACCTATATTTCCCATATTTATTTTGAAAAAAATTGTAAGCTCCCTCTTCCCCATGTGGATTTATCAAGATCAAATATTGGACCAACAATCATGAATTGGACTCTAATCTTAGACCTTGGCTACACCAAGGCCCCCATATATTTAGGGACTTTGAGGGAAAAATCTTAGTAGTCTAATTTATGGACAGAATTATGGTGATAATGACCCTATTTAACCAAGACTTTGGATCCTCCTCAACCACCTATGTGAATAAAATATTGGTCCCCTTTGAACATCTCTTGGTTGAAGAAAAATCTCACCCATCCAATTAGAGATATAATCATTATCTTCCTTACCAATAAATTCACTGCCATAGAATAGAAGACCTCTGAGTTGTTTTATTTGATGGCATACCTACTAGATGTCCTTCTTGCCTCAATCAATTTAGCTAGTATTATAAATTAGTTCCCAAAAGGCTAAACCACTATTTCACACCTCTATTCTAAATTATATATCTTCAAGTAAAAGAATCACATGCATTTTATTTGTGACTATGTTTGTCCAGCCATAGTGGAGGCCATCATAGGTGTTCTTATGCCTGGGGTCTACTTCCTCATCAAGAATTATATTGAAATGATGGAGGATATATGGTGTTACCCTAATTGTATAGTCATTAGCATTCATGGCATCCTATCCCAACCTTACAAATTTCTAGCATATGTTCCTAATAGGCTTGCTAAATAAGAAATCTCTACCCAGCTCATTAATGGAGTTGATAAAATATGCAAGGAGAAAAGGAAGGGTCTACTCCACTCCTTCCCATTGAACATTGGGAAAACCATATTGAAAGACTGGAAATAGGTGGAGATCATGTCCACACATAGAAATTCATTTGTATTTCATCTAGATGATCTTAAACTATGAAATCCAAAGAACATATTGGGTGAGCATTTGAAAGATAATAATCTCCCCAATCCTGAGTACATGCATCAACTCAATTTCCATGACACTATTTATATTAAAGCCAATAATTATGAAGAGGTTTTGGATAGGATCTAAGGGCACAATATCAAATTAGAACATATATTGATCAAGGATGATAAGCTATTAGGAGAGGCAAGGAAAATGCATCATTTATAGTATCACTTACTTCCTAGACCATCTAGAATAGCCTAGGAGCAACCCTAATAATAACAACCATAACCACAACATCAAGAGTAGTTTATGTAATTCCATGATGAACAAGGCCAAGGTAAGGATAAAGTAGGAAAGGTGAGATTGGAAGAGAGACCTAGGGAGGGGCCCTCAACTTCAACACTACCCTAAAGGCCACCTTTCCTAATTTAATACATAGACATGATTGCCTTGGAACTGCAAGACACCCTTGAGGGTGATCTCAAGGATATTGTAGAGGCATATGATACAGATAAGAAGGAGCAACATGAAGAAGCCCAAGTCTAAGAGGGAGATCCTAAAGATGATAAAGGAAAAGAGCTTTTCCGTATGCCATCCCAAGAGAAGAGAAAATTAGAGCTAGCATTAGTTCTTATGGGATTACATAAGAGGCCAAGATTGCCTATCTCTCACCCCAAAAGTGAGATAAATTTCCTCAGCAATGAATTCCCCATCCATGGGCCAATTATCCCAGATTGGTTCATTTATGGGAAATTACAAAAATCCCCCTCTCCTTCCCATTCATAGGCCATGACAAGAGATACTGATGTTTAGATGTAAGATGACATGAAGACATGGATAAGTTCTATGGTGAAAGACCAAGAAGAGAGGATGATTTTGGTCACTCAAGGACCAAAAATCAAGAATATGGATGCTCTGGAAGCATCTAGTAGCTTAGGTGTGGAGGTCCCAAAACCTCCCAAATTCAAGAAGCCAATCACTACCATCTAATTCAAACCTAAAATAACTAGACTAGAAAGGGTTACAACTATGATAGCCATGCTTAAAATAGAGTAATTTACAATTTAAAATGTGGAACCCTTTATAAGATTAATCCCAATGGGGGGTCAATAGCTTGGTGAAGCTGAAATTCATGAAGAAGATGTGGAAAGTTTTATTGAGCCTAGTCAGCATAAGCAAAAGCTAGGGTCTATGGCATGAAACAAAGTATTCTAAACCTAGAAAAGGAAAAAGAAAACTTAAATACACAAGTATTTCTATCAGTACCTAGGTCAATGACCAAGATGCTTGATGAGTTATTTTATGACATGTGTGAGGAACTTAAAATAATGAAATTGAGGCAAAGTGAATTAAAGGGGTAGACTGCATTGGCCAAGAGCTTGGTCACCCAATGGCAAGCCTTAGAAGACAAAATATCCCAAATTCTCAACATTTAAGAAAGGAAATAGATCATAGGCTTCAAAACCATTAGTTTAGGACACTTGAGCACAATTCTAGGAATTATGTTGACAAGGTTCAAAGTTTAACTGCTCAGCATAATGATGTGGAAAGATTCCTAGAAGATGATAAGGAGATAATTACAAGACTTAATCAACTTCTTGATATTATGATCAAACATAGGGATACTTTGGTAACTCAAGAAATCAAAATAAAAATCCAAGACAAATCTAGGGATGATAACAATAAGATCCTAGACATGATATTCAATGTAGGTGAAAGGATAAATGAATCTAGGAGAATTAAATAAGCCATGGTTAGGAATGACAGATGACTTGATGACTTGTTAGATTAGGAGGAGGAGTGTATATTGAATCCTCTTATAGATCTAGAACTAGTTGATGAGTAGCATGTTAAAGCCATAAACATCCTCCAACAATAACAAGGGGCCCACCAACAAATTAGACAATATTCTATTTTTTATAATTTTGTAACATTTTAAAATAAAATATTCTATTATAAAGGCATTTGTTAATTTTTTAGAATATTTTCCTCTAGGTTAATATGATTTTTAAAAGCATGTGTATTTTAGAACTTGTAAGGATAGTTGTAATTATCTTTGTACACCTATATGTAACTAACTGTTATACTACCTGATCTTTCTATAAATGCATGTATTACCATTTGTAAAGGAAAGGTATTTTTGAGAAAATTATATAAACTTTAATAGATTAATATAATCAAGGAATTATGTAAGGATTGTCTATATTTGATGTGTCGATTGCTATTATATTTTATCTCTCAATTGCTAGTTAATGTCTTGAATTTGAATGGTGTTTTTGAATTCTGAGTTACATTTTCTAATCATAGGGTTTTTATTTGTGCATATGCTAGATTGGTTGTAAGATCTTAGGTTTTGCTTCATTTCATTTTTACTTTATATTTAGATGTGAAAATGATATCTGATTATAATAGTAAATCCTTAAAGTAGACCTAGTTCTTATTTTTGACTCTTTACATTATCCTTTGAAGTTTCCCTGATATATAATGGAATTTGAGCTTAGACTATGTTATATTATATATTGGTTGAATGCATACTTAGTTGAAATTGATACTTTGTCATAATGTTTGAGACTAAAATTGGCCATCACTCATTTATTTTTTACCTTATCCTTCTCTTTGCTCTATTTTTTGTACTAGATCACCTTAGATTTAGCTTCATTATAAATATCCACTTGGATTAGTCTATATCTTAAGTCTAGATCAAAATTCACTCAGTATTAACATTAAATCTTTATAATTCATAAAGAATAGACTAAGGTGGCTCCCAACCACTAAATCATATAAATATTATGGAATAGTTTATCTTGCTCTACTGTTATTTTACCCCAGGAAACTAGATTGTCAAAAATTACAACTCATGCTCTAAATTTTCTAAATTCTAAAATGAGAAGTGTTATTTAAACACTAAGAGAACCTATGTTTTATTTAGAAGCATCAATAGCATCAAGATTAGACCAAATGTAGAAAATTATTGAGAGGCACCTACAAAGGGTAAGGTTAGCTCCCTACTACTTTTGGCTCTACCTTAATCAAGGTGAGAGGACCTATGGGTTAGCTTATATCTAGCCTAGAAAATTTGCTCATTTTATGTGACAAACCTTCTCGAGTGGAATGAGTGAGTTTGGTTATATTTTAGTCAAATTTGTGTCTCTCTATGTAAATAGTCCATCTCACTCAAGGATGCATACCCCTTATGAGTGTCTAAAGAAATCTAGAACAAAATACCAAGTTCTAATCCATCAAGCTAAAGAGTCAATACTTAGCAATTTTTAGGAAATAGCCATGAAGGGTCAAAAAATGTGGAAAACTTACAAAAATATATTAAGAGGATCTAAAAATAAGCACATGATAAAAACACAAAGGGAAACTGACTGTACAAATAGGGCCTAAAGTAAAAGGAAAAAAAATAATGCAACAAGACTATATAATTATGTACATTGTGCCATGCTTAGTCAAGGAAATGCCTTAGATATTCACCATTAACTAGTAACTCCATAATTTTTCCATCCCTTAATCTCTTTAACTTTTCCAGTAGCTTGGTGGCCAAGATGAAGTAAACCAATATCTATACTTGCCTAAAATATCTACTACTAAGCTATGATAGGATGACACATTGACGCAAATACTCTTTACATGATCTCAAATCTAGATAATACCATGATAAAAGATCTAGGTATCTTTTTATTAGC
This sequence comes from Torreya grandis, assembly GCA_037957365.1. Lineage (NCBI taxonomy): Eukaryota > Viridiplantae > Streptophyta > Pinopsida > Cupressales > Taxaceae > Torreya > Torreya grandis. Next base: position 631,539 of record JARHVA010003389.1, read on the forward strand.
TATAAATAAGATTATTTCTCAACTACAATAAAATGAGTACCAATCAAGAGTGCACTAAGATCAATAATGTCATTTATGCACTCAAATTATCAATTAAAAGAAAACTAAAAGAATTCATCCTTAGGGGAATAAAATATAACCCCATATTCATCAAATGTCATTCCCCAAATAACATCTTCATTGTCAAACCTAGTATCAAGAACAATTGGTTCCTCAACAATTTCCATATTCCTAGTGGAGTTACACATGTTACATCCTTGTATAAAACTTCTTTCAAATCACACTTCAGATCTTCAATTGCATCATGATTGGGTAACTCATGTGTTTATGTCATGATATCATCACAATAAAATTCATATATCTAGACCCTCTTGACTGCACTCTAAAACTATTCTATAGTAGTAGCATTCATCATTTTCATGGAGGGAAAAAAATAACATTGGGATTCTTGATAATGAAACATCATAATCTCATTATCACCATCATATTCAAACTTAGTATCATCTACATCTTCATCATTACATTCTACTATATCACAGTGAGGATGTCGAAGGCAACATTTGTAACACCAATCAATGTATAAGCCAGAATTCACATTATTTTCCTTACCATATAATATATCAAGCACTTCCATTCTAGCCTCCAAACTTATCTCCTTCATCTTTGATGAAAATGTATTGATAAGATAAGGTTTTGATGAGTCACCTTTGAAGGATGATCTCAATCCTTCTAGCTTTGAAAGCAATAGAAAGAATACTAAAAGATAAAAGGAAGGTATTCAAAATAGGCACTGATCTTTCTTGAAACCAAATGATAAAAATGGAGTCACCATTAGAATCAAAATATTAGAATATAATAGTTAACAAACTGTTGTGATGTATGCTAAAAATAAACTTTGTTGAACATAATGATGAGATAATAGCACAAAGACAATGATATTTTCAAATTAATGTTCAGAAGGTAAAAAATTAGCATCCAACATGAAACATTAATACCTCTTTATAATAAACATAGATGATGTCAATTATCAAATCCTTAAGTCCTGGCACATTCTTAGTGGAATGTTACAACATTAAAGGCCAAGGTAGTCCAGCTATAACACAAATAGGTAGAGAAATTTAAGAAGATAAAAACTCTATCTCTTTGTAAGAGCCACCAAATACATAAGTGTAATGGGTGTCTTTAATGTATCTCACCAATGATGGTTATAGTTGAGTGTTGGCAACGTTGGCACACCAAAGATAGTCAAATTATAAAAAAAGGCAAAAAACTTTAAAAATGCTAGCAACTCTCTTCAAGAGTCCTAAATAACATAAGTGCCATGGGTGTCTTTTATTTCCCTAAAAATGGCACTAGAAGATTTTTGGTGGCAATGATGTACCAAAGATAGTCAAATTGTAATAATAGGCAAATAACTTTAAAAACTCTAGAAGCTCTCTACAAGAGTCCTTGGAAACATAAGTGCCACAGGTGTCTTTTCTTCACTGGTAATGGTGCCAAAAGAGTGTTGGTCCCCAATTATACACCTCTTATGCTCATCTTTGCACACTTGAAACAAATGGTAAACAAAGATGAAAAACCCACTAGTAGGTCATTGTAGATGGGGGAAGGTTTGGAATCTATAATAAATCAAACATAAAAAATGACTTAGAGGTACCTATAGAGGGTATGGTTAGCTCCCTACTACTTCTGACTCTATCTAAACAAGGTTAAGAGGACCTAATGGATAGAATGATCACATGGAGAAGTTTTTCAATTTAACCTCCATGAGGATTATTGGCACAAAGGTATAGGTCTAACCAGAACACAACCAAGCTTCAATACTCCACCCATGAAGGGTTGTCACATAGAATGATCAAATTATCTAGGTTAAACACAATCTACTGAAGATAGATTTGAAATTGATTACAACCTTCATTCTAAAGAATTTTCAACAACACCGAAGCTGAATAAAATATTATAATGCTAGGATTTAAAGCACAAAACATAAGCACATGTTAAGTATATAATATTTATGCATCTATAGATAAATAACACTCAAAATATGTAAGGGGTGTATTATTTATTAGTTAGGATAGGGTAGGATAGTTATATATTTATAAAAGGGAGGATGGTGCACTGGTGGTACTCAAACAATAGGGATCCTTTCAATCATTCATGACATCACCTGATGCAAAAATGTAAAAAACTTAAATGCAAGATAATGGAACTACTAGGAGTGAGTTTCCTTTTCCCATTGAATCCATAAACCTAGGGTTCCCTAATAATTTATTTAGTAACATATTTCCAAATACAACATTGAAAGGGATTTATAATATAGATCTAAGCCTAAGCTGACAAACAATAATGAGTAGATAATGTGATGTCCAATAGAAAATAGTTGTAAAACATATTACTTCACTTCATCAATAGAAAATAATAGAGAACCAAAATCACTTTCATTAACTTTACAAGAAAATATTACATAAATTGGTGTTTCAAAATCTTTCCATGGGGACAAGCATGGTGTATTTTCTCCATGTTGGATAGGGGAGACATATAGAGATACTCTTAGAGCTTTTTAATGGTTGTATAGTTACAAACATCTTAGTAAGAGAGACAAAACTCACACATAAATAATCCCTAAATTTGTAAGAGCCTATACTAAGGAAGACACATACCGACATAATGACCAATGAAATTACTAACCAACCTCTCTAATAGAAGACGAGCCTTCTATTTATACATTTTTTACCCATTTAAAATATATAAGTGCCAAAGTCTCACCAAGATGCTCCTAGCTAGAAAATATTCCTTGACATGCCTAAATTCTTCATGAAACTACAAGGAAAATGACTAGTAAACTACTTTCTACAAAGAATGATGATGATTTGGAGCATATCCTTTTATTTCATGGTGGGAGATTCCTTCCTCATGAGCTGGAACAAGAATATTCATTTGAGGATCCAAACCAACTTTGTCCTCATGTACAACTACCTGGAGATGCTTTTATTTTAAATGATGGTAAATTTGGAATCTTTTAGACAACTATCTTTCTCCTATTCATGCCAAAGAAATCCCATTACCTTGTGATGATGGATTGAGAATATTTTTGATTCATGTTTGCTTGAATATCTTCCTTGGAGTGGTCCACTTTGATCTTATAATCCTCTAATATATTTCCCATGAAGGAGCTCAAATAAGTGAAGTAGATGAAGAAAATAAAAATTGGCTTATATTTTCTTTTTCCCTTTGAAAATTCTACTCTCATTCATGTTGTTTATTTATTAGATGCATGATCAACCATAAACTATTTATTTTCTTAGTTTCTCATTGAGGGCTTGACACTTGTCATCCTCGAATCTCCCTAAAGGATCTTGGACTACTTTGTATCTTTTAATTATGCCCTAGGAGCTCAACACTTGTCACACACACATTAGTCTTGGGTTCCTTCAACTATCTAGCTTTGATCATGCACCATTAGATAATATTAATATGTAATAACATGCACCATTGGATCTACCTCCATTTAAACTCAAATAGCTATTTCATGGGGCTTGAAATTGATCCTCGCGTGATTGTCTTGGAGAATTTGAATCCCAACAGCTAGCTTTTATGGCTTAAATTTTATGTTCACACACCTATCAAGAAACATCCTCAAGACCCTCATACTTACATAATTTGGGAAAATTCCTTCATAGCTTTTATCTTTGCCAATTTGGCCTACAAGATCTTTGTCTTGACATCAATTTCATTGGGACAATTATTTCATAAGAATTCTTAGTTTATGGACTTTTGGTCTTTGAAAGAATTTTCTTGAGCATCTTATATTTGTATTATCTATCTTTGGCACAATTTTATTGAAAAAATTAAGTCTTTGATCTTTTGTATTCATTATGATAACTATTTTAGACATTTTGTCTGAAATAATTTCCCTATAGAAATTGAACTTGGCATTTTCTCCAAATAAACTGAGCTTACACTTTTGCCAAAGAAAAGACTTTTTGTCAATATTTTTGTGTAGGAAAAATTCCTAAAGGCCAAGTGACCTTGGGAATTTTTTCCATGGAATGTTTTTTGAAACAAATAAGGACTTTACATTTTTTCTAAAGGAATTCAGACATTTCTTTTGAGATCTTTTACCAAGGCAAAATGCCTGAAGGGTAAGTGCCCTTCAGTCTTTTTGTCATGGATAACTATTTTAAAACAAATGGAACTTACACTTTTCCCAAAAGAATTATAATTATCTATTTTTTTAATAAATCAGACATTTTCACTTTAGTCAAAGGGTAAGTTCCCTTTGGGTTTTTTACACAAACATTTGAGCCAAAACAAAATAAGACTCTACATTTCTTTCAAGATTTTTACATGGGTAAACTACCTAAAGGGAAATTTAATTTTGAACTTTTTTCCATGGACAAAATGTCCAAAATAAATGACCCTTCATAATTTTTTGTAAAACACTTAGCCCGATGCAAATGGGACTTGGTCAAGATAATGAATTCCTTCAAACTTTTTATAGTGGACAAAATGTCTAACAAAAATAAGTATTCAAACTTTTTGTCTAAGAAGAGTGATATCTACCAGGTGTACACCTTTTGCAATCATCTTTTCACACTTGAATAAAATGGAAAATAAAGATGAAAAACCCACTAGTATGTCATTGTATCCAGGGGATAGTTTAGCATCTAGAATAGACCAAATGTAGAAAATTATGAAGAGGAACCTACATAGGGTATAATCATCTCCCTACTATTTTTGGCTCTATCTAAACCAAGGTGAGAGGACCTATGAGGTAGCTTGATCACATGGATAAATTATGAAATTTAACCTCCATAAGGGTTATTGGCACAAAGCTGTTGGTCTGACCAGAACACAACCAAACTTGCTCACTCCACCTGGGAAGAGTTTTCACATAGAATGAACAAATTATCTAGGTCAAACACAACCTACTGAAGATATATTTGAAAGTGATTACAACCTTCATTCTAAATAATTTTCAAAAACACAGGGCTTGAATATAAGATTACAATGTTGGGATTTAAAACACAAAATGTAGACATGTTAAGTATAAAATATTTATGCATCTATAGGGAAATAACACTCAAAATATGCAATGGGAATATTATTTTTAGGGTAGGATAGGGTAGGATAGTTAAATATTTATAAAAATGGAAGATGGTGCATTGATGGTCTTTAAATAATAGGGATTATTTCACTCATTCATGACATCACTTAATGAAAAGATGCAAAAAACTTAAATGTAAGCTAATGGAACTACCAAGAGTGATTTGACTTTTACCATTTATCCCATAAACCTAGGGTTCCTTAACAAGTTATTCATCAAGATATTTCCAAATATAATGCATGAAGGGATTTATAATCTAGCTCTAATCCCAAGATGATAACTAGTAATGACTAGAAAATGAGATATCCAATCAAAAACATTTATAAAACATATTATTGAAATTCATCAATATAAAATAGTAGAGAACTACAAGAACTTTCATTAACTTTACAAGAAAATATTACACACATCAATGTTTCAAAATGTTTCCATGGGGACAAGCATGGTGTATTCGCTCCATGTTGGATATGGGAGACATATAGAGATGCTCTCAGATCTTGCTAATGGTTTTATAGATATAACCACCTTAGCAAGAGAGATAAAGTGCACACAACAATGATACCTAAATGTGGAAGAGCCTATATTGAAGAAGACAAAAATGAACACAATGACCAACACAATATCTAACTAAAATTTTGAATAGAATACAAACCTTCTATTTATACATTTTTTACCCATTTAAAATCTAAAAGTGTCAAAGTCTTACCAAGATGCTCTTGGTTAGAAAATATTCCTTGCCATGCCTAAAATATTCATGGAACTAAAAGGAAAATGACTGTTAGAAATGCCATATATAAGGAATGATGATGATTTGGAATATATCCTTTGATTTCATGGTGGGATATGCCTTCCTAATGAGTTGGAATGAGAATATTTGTTTGATGATCCAAACTAACTTTGTCCTCATGTGAAACTACTTGGAGATGCTTTTCTATTACTCAATGTCAAATCTAGAATCTTATAGATAGTTATTTTTATCCTATGCATGAAAAAAAAAATCCCACCTTGTGATTATGGCTTGAAAATATTTTTGACTCATGGCTACTTGAAGATCTTCCTTAGAGTGGCCCACTTTGATCTTGTAATCCTGTAATATATTTCCTATGGAGGATTTAGATAAGAAAAGTATATGAAGAACTCAAAACATAGGTTATATTTACTTCTTTCCTTTTGAAAAGTTAACTCTCATTCACATCATCAATATATTAGATACATGATCTACTAAAAACTATTGATTTGCATGGTCACTCATTGAGGGCTTGATAGTTGTCCTTCTCGCATCTCCCTAGAGGATCTTAGACTACTTCAACTCTTAACTATGCCCTGCAAGCTTGACACTTTTCATGCCTATGTTAGTCCTAGGTTATTTTGATTATGCATCTTTGATCATACACTATCATATCATCCTAATCTATGTTAACATACTCCATTATATCTACCTCCATTTAAACTTAAATGGCTATTTCATAGGGCCTAAAATTGATGCTTGCATGATTGTTTTGGAGAATATAAACCCCAATGGCTAGTTTTTATGGATTAAAGTTGACATTTGTGTGCCTATAAAAAAAATCCACAAGATCAGCACACTTATGAAATTTGGGAAAATTCCTTTGGAGCTTTTATCTTTAGCAATTTGGTCTATAGGCTCTTTATCTTGGCATTAATTTCATCAGGATAATTTTTCTACAATAATTCCTAGTTTTTGGTCTTTTAGTCTTAAAAAGAATTTTATCAGGCCTTTTGTCTTTGGCTTCTCTATCTTCAGCATAATTTTCCTATAACAATTGAGTTTTTGACCTTTTATCTTCATCAGGATAATTGTTTCAGACATTTTGTCTGAAACAATTTCCCTGTAGAAATTAAACTTGGCATTTTCTTTATAGAAATTGAGCTTACACTTTTTCCAAATAAAGGATTTTTTTTTGGATTTTTGTGTAGACAAAATGCCTGAAGGGAAAGTGCCCTTCAAACTTTTTACCTCAGATAAAACATATGAAATAAATAAGGACTTTACATTATTTCTAAAGGAATTCAAACTTTTCTTTTGAGCTTTTTTGCCATGGGAAAAATGCCTAAAGGGAAAGTACCCTTTACACTTTTTTTAGATAAAATTTCCAAAACAAATAGAACTTACACTTTTCCTAAAGGAATTAGACTTATCTCTTTTTCCAAAGAAATTAGACCTTTACACTTTTGCTGAAGAGTAAATGCCCTTCAAATTTTTTTACACAAACATTTTGGATGAAATAAAATAAGACTACATTTTTTTCAAGATTTTTGCATGGGAAAAATGCTTGAAGGGTGAGTTCTGTTCAAAAAAATTTCCATAGATAAAATGTTTGAAAGAAATGACATTTTAGAATGTTTTACAAAACACTTAGCTCAATGGAAATGGGACTTAGCCAAGACAATGAATTCCTTCATACTTTTTGTAGCTAACAAAATGTTCAATGGAAATAATTCTTTCAAAATTTTATTTGAGACAAAAAACTTGGAGACTTATTTCTATCAGACATTTTTTTCATTCAAAAAGCCCAAAAACGTCTTAGGGAAAGACACATTCACCAAGCAAACACCAGATTATGACTTAGCCAATTTTCACATGAACTTGACCTTTCAAAGGAACACTTGGAGACAAAAATTTGGCTAAGGACTTAGTCATTTAAACTTGACAAGGGCCTAATTTCTTCAATTCAATTTTGGACAGTAATATTATGAATTTTATAAAATGTGTAAACCATGTCTCTATGACATGCCCCCAGTAATATGCCCCCTTTTTTAATTAATGGGAAGTATCAACTAATATTTCTCTTACCTAAAATTTATAAGATAACCATATAAATAATGAGTGTATCATATAACATATAGGAGAAATCTGTCTATGTATATATATATCATTGAATCATGAAAAATGTGATTACATCAAGTCCTAAGATGCATGATATAAGTCATGTTCACACCTAGATAATAAAAATATAATATCAACAAGTACTAAATCACAAATGTAAGATCACTCAGTTACAAATCAAAAAATAATGGTCCAAGGAGACTATAAACAAGTGGCATGTTCAAATGCCACAGAATCAAAGAGACATGACTTAGTCAAATGTCCACAAATCAAGGAATGACATAATCAAATGTTAACATAAAACAAAGCAAGACATATGTAAATGACATAATAGATAAAAATAGGCACAAGGGCCTAAATTAATGGATAAAATTCAAATATTCAAACAAGTAATACAATGTATGATAATAACAAGCAAGGAACACACTCAAAGAAGTGTAAAAAGGAAAGAATAGAACATAAAAAACCTAGCATAAACATAACATACTAGTCCCTGGTTATGTGTGTCTACATAAAATAGTTATTTACATATCATATCAAGTACACTACAAAAAATATAAGCATGGATAAAGTCAATGTGTAAATATATATGCTCAAACATGATAATGTAAATTAATAATAGAATAATATAACCAAGATGTATCATGATCAAAGAAGTGAATTCCCCTAATGTCCACATGGCATGAGTAGAGTGATTTCCCAACATCCAAAAATTCATAGATCATATATCTAAGTGTTATATATCATACTCAAAATATGTGTGATGTTCATGTGCATATAGAAATAAATGATATATTATCTAGTAACATAGAACTAACAACATTTATTCCAAGGAGTTAACAAAACATGTAAATGTTGATAATAGTTTTGTATTTTTGTATTTTTAATTTTTGGAATATTTTTTAAATATGTTCAAATAAATAACTATCTTATGATCTCATCTAGTGGATTCTCATAGCTCTTTCCCCACTATGAACCTAGTGTAATAAACTGGTGGTACTACCAAGGATCATAAATAAGTGAAATAATTGTCACTAGAGAATTTGTAATGATCCACATATGTACAATAGGACTCTATGGCCTTAAAGAGATAATATAAGTAATTGGGGTTTGTGGAACCCATCATTGAATGATCTATGTCCTCTTTGGAATCTTAGTAATAGGAACATGTTTATTTGCTCTAGATATCTTAATATGGTGTGTAGTAGATGAGGATTCCATGGAAACCATTATGGATATCTAATACAATGGTATCTCAATTATTAACCACCTAGGAAAGGGGATTTTTTTTACTTACCATTTTGTGAAGGAACAACCTTAGTAGATTTGATAATTAATTTCCTAAGTATAAACTTTTCTTGTTGAAGTGGATGTTCATATGGAAATTTGGAAACTATAATTTCCTAATTAGCATGAATGTATTCAACACACCCATTCACTATAGATGTTATTTATTAAAGTTTATCTATTCAAGGTCATCCCAATAACATATGAAATACACCAGTGGGAGGTATAATAAATAAGGTAGTAACCACATGTGTAGGACCCACCTATAAAGATAAGCTAATTTCACTAAGAACCAATTATGAGGTTCCATCAAATTCTCTATTTGATATGGTTGAAGGAATTAAACTATGATTTTTATAACTAAAATTTGTAATTAATTTTATGGTAAAAAATTATCTCACCATTATCAATCATAACACTATGTATATACTAGTGATCATAAAATGAAGATCAGCAACGTCATCCAAAATATCACTATCATTTAAATTAATAGAGGATCTCTAAACCATAATAAGTGTATTCCATGTATAATTACCAATAATCTCATCTAATTGGTACTTGTAATGTGAAGGATGAGGATGTGCATTATATGCCATTTAAACTTTTGCATTCTTCTTTAAATGGTCTTGCAAAGGATTGTTAAATACTTTCTATTTCTAGTGATCATCAAGATTTAAACCTAATTTATTTGAAATATCATCAATTTTAATATTTTATTCATCAATGAGGTCTTGGATATTATGATTCAATGTAAAAAAATTGTTCTTATAATTCCCAAGGTCCTGATGATAGTCATAATAAGCATTCGCATCATACCCTTTGGGTAGAGGTATACTCATATCAACCTCTATAGGATGAGGAAAAGATATAAAGTGACACTCTGCAAGTCTTAGGATTAATGAATTAAAAAAAAAGGTAATCATGTAAATTGTCTCCTTGATGCATTGGATAAGACAATCTGATTATGTTATTCTGACACCACATTAACCATGGTATTTTTTTTCCTTTTTAGGTTCAATAACTTTGACCTTATAACTTGGTTTTATAGTAAATTTGGTATTATATGTATATCTAGTTGATTTGTTTTATAAATTAATTAATTTTTCAATGAGATAAGTTTCATTTCACGATCATGAAAAATGTGGCATACATCATTTATTGAATTGATTTTTTTGAAAATAATGGACTCATGTAATGGGGAGATCATTTTCTCTTGAATATGTATTGTAAATCTATGTCTACCATTATATTTTCCATTTTAGATACATTATCTTCTTCCTCAAGACATATTCATCGATATTTTTATTGGTTCCTTTTTTATTTTTACATTTTTGGCATATGAAACCTTTTTGTTAATATTTATAGAGAAGTGTGCCAAAACCTAGTCTGAAAGAGGTTTGCATGTGTTTACTGATTGGATTGGTAAATCATATAACCACCTTAAAACATATTATTTTAATCTCATTAGAAATAATTTTATCATTATAGGCATAATCAAGGCATGTTACATAAAAATATTAAAGATGTTATTTAGGATCACCCTTACCATCATAAAATGTGAACCTAGGTACAACAAAACTAGTTAGCAAGGGGTGCAAAGATATTTCTAGTGACAAAATATTATGCAACACTTCTTGTGAATAAATAACATAAGGTTATTTCATATAAGTTTGTTCAATATTTTTAATTTTATTTTGAAAAAAATTATAGTTTGAAATATATTTGAGGTTTTGATGAATACACTCATGAAACAATGTAATTGCTTGCACTTGATCATGATCTATTTTCTCTTGTTAATTGATTTCATCAAACTCATGGTTTTCATTATTAAAATATTATTCTAAGATAACCTCATTAGTATTATTTTCATGTTTAATTTTTTACATCATGGACCATAGGATGAGGCCCTTCATTAGTTTGAGACATCTTAAGTGGTAGGAAAGGAATCTTAATGTGTTCTATAGACACACCTCCTAATCTTGGGCTATGCCTAGGTTGTATGTAGAATAACATAATCATGAAATGAAAGTTTACAATAACCTTAAACCCTAGATAACTTAAGACCCTAAAAATCATAAAAATTACATTGAGATAGACTAGGTTTATGATACATTTAACCCTAAAATATATATTAAGTAATCTAGGGTTAAATAGGATAGATATAACATATATAAAAAGGGTGATAAAATATATCTATATTAGGGTAATTAATTTAAAAAATTAAATAAACAATATTATAAATTTATTAACTAAGACATGCTAAAAATATAAATTATATCTATATTATATATTGTAATGATAATGAAACTAAAATACATAGTTGGATTATTTTTTACATTCAAATATGATATGGAATGGGTTAGACATAAAATAGATCTACATTTTTGATTAGCCATTTGATTTTATAAATTATCCCTTTATGGCCTAAAACACTTGTGTCAACCTCAGACTATTATGTCAATGTTTCTGTTTAACCTAGACATAGGTGTCTAGTATGAAATACATGTTGTATATATATGCAACCAAGTAGGATATTTTAGGTTATGTATTTCCTTCACTCTATAATGTTCATATTTAGATCACATAATGTTACTTCTTGTCAAATATAAAAACCCTATTTATTCATATTCATAGTGGTTATAGGAGAATGGATTATTGGTATAATAGTATTGATATAACCCTAAATAACCCTCTATCATAGTATACTTCCTACATACCCATTACTCTAAATAGGGAAATAAACTCATGTATTTCTCCCTTACATATGATATATTATGTTTATAAGGACGTAATGTGTGATAAATAAGTGTATAGAGTGAGCTATCTTGTAACCTAGAAAATATGACTCATGGGTTGTTCCTTTAGTACTTAACACATGTATATGTGATGTCCCTATGATTGATATGGAAATAAGAGAAAATAGGAAATACTTTTTCACTTGAATTCTTGATTTAATGCTTTTGGTATTTTCCTTATGAGTTACTAGGTCTATGGTAGGTGAGGCTTGAATGAGGCTTGATCATGTATATATCAATCCTCTTAGATAATATCTCACATTAAATCACTTATGATTACCATAGGGATACATTTCATTTTAAAATTGGATAAATTTATGGAATCAAACACTTGTGTTGGATAGGATACTTGCATCAACATAGGAATCTAACTAAGACACACATGTTAGAGTAGCTATAAAATAGGCATAGGTATATAACTTGCAAAACTAGAATATAAGTAGGCTTATAACATTCTAAGAATGATATAAGGTATAAATAATTATAATAAAATTAGTCAAGCTAAGATATAATTAATTTGGAATAGAGATGGCATATACATGCCTTTTGGTAATGAGAAAATTCTAGAGCTGAAGGTACATCCATGAAATGTATTTTCAATGTGTACAAGACTAAGGTACTGTATAATTTAGAAATCATGTCTATAAAAATTAACCCTGTGTGGAGGAATATAAATTAAAATATATTCTCTTTCTTTATGGATTCGATGATTTTTTTCCAAAATATGATATTGAGTTTGTCTACTAAGATTAGTGTATCAATCAATTCTAAATTTTGCTTCATCTATATCATAGGCTATAACCTCAAAAATATTATTTAAATCATAAGGTCTATTATACCAAGCAAAGTGAGTAATATTAGCATCAATATCTAATTGATCCTTAGTAGGATAAATTTTAGGGTGGATTATAGGAGGGGGACCACCAATGGTCATGATAAAAATAAATAAACAAGGATTGATAAAATAAAAGAAAATAGAAAAAAGAGGATAAGATTTATGAAAAACATTGCTAGCTAAGTCACCAAATTTTTTGACAATGAAAAATGTCACATCATCAAATTAACCCTTTCACCTATATTGAAGGTCAATATATAATCATACTATTTTAATAATGGGGGATATATGGAACAAAAATGATCCTAAGATATACATAGGTTTTTTTTAGTAGTTATAGAAAATAAGTAGTAAGTCAAATATTGAATAATGCATAATTATAATTTCATAAATCAAATATCTTGTAATATCAAAAATAGGAATCAGATTACATCTATATCATCTAACCTATTTGAGAAATAAAAACCATAGAAGAGGTATTATCTTGAAGGAAGGATCTTTGTTTCTTTATAATTTTGTCAAATATTTTTGTATCCGGTCTCTTACTATTGTTTAATCTAAAAACAAGTCAAAATAAAATAAGCAAAACAAACTAAATGATAAATAGAATAAATATAAATAAAAACTATTATAGGATCAATTTTCACCCTTAACCACTGCATCAATAGTAATTACAGATAGTTATTATTGGCCTAACCTTTTCAATGATGCTCATACATGGGTTAAAAAGTGTTAGAAGTGTGACATCTTTGTAGGAAAGTAAAAACTAACATCCCTTCCAATCAATCCTATTCAAGTGGAGTAACCCTTGATGTAATGGGGGTTAAAATTCATAGGGATAATCAATCCACCATCAAGTGTAGGGCATAAATATGTTCTCACTACAACTGACTACTTGACTAGGTGGGTGGAAGCCATTGCTTTGATAAAAGCTAGTGAGGCTGCAGTCTTAGATTTCTATGACAACCTCATAACTAGGTTTGGTGTCTTAGCCACCATAATTTATGATAATAGATTTGAATTATTTGGTATGAACACAAGTGAATGGGATCTCATAATAAACATCTACTATAGCACTTATTCCAACTACCATCCTCAATAAAATGGACTAGTAGAGTCCACAAATAAGAATTTGCTAAGAATCATCACAAAGACCATGGAATAAAATCAAAGAACATGGTACACTAAGCTAAAGAGAGCCTTGTAGGATGATAGTGTAACTCTTAAAACTACCATTGGAAATTCTCCATATGTTTTTGTATATGGAATGGAAGCCAAATTTCATATCTCCCTTGAGCTACCTACATTAGAACTAGCTCATTAGCTTGAGTTGATGGAGGATGATCCCATGAATGTGAGGATGGTAGAACTCATGGAGCTGGAGGAAACTAGGGAACTTATTATGAAAATGTTTGAATCACATCAAGCTTAGGTCAAGAGAGATTTTGATAAAAGAGATACTATAAGTAGCTATGAGGAAGGGGACCTAGTCCTCAAATGGGATTTGAATAAGGCCAAACTAGACAACCATACCAAGTTTGGTATCTTGTGGAGTTTTCCTTATTTGATCCATGGATGGAAATAACATAATGATTTTTGGCTTTCCTAACTAGATGGAGAGGCACTACCCATCCCAGTCAATGGCACTCATTTGAATCCCTGTTATTGGCTAGCATTACATCCATTTTAATATATTTTACATGTTAGAGTAGATTTGTATTTCCTTTTGGTGCCTTGTGTACTTTTATTTTATATTTTATTATTTTATTTACCAAAGTGCCTTGTGCATTTTTTTTTATTTTATTCCTTTTGATCCTTGGTGCTTCAAAAGAGAGGATTAGCTCAATTGCAAAACTTAATGACTCCATACCCAATGACTTGGATAAGATAATAGCTTAGGTTCTGAAATCATATCAGTAATGCTTCCCTATGAGCCCTTATATATATATATATATATATATATATATATATATATATATATATATATATATATATATATATATATATATATATATATTCCATTTTTGGCCCACATAAAAAATTCTTACATGGTCTGATAAAGCATGTTGAAAACACAAGTAGGCAATTTACTAAAGCTAGATCTTGTATGTGTAGATGAGTCAAAGAGAATTGGTCATATGGGTTTGTTAAATTTTATGCCATGATAATATGTGCCAAATCCTAGGTCATCTTGTAAAGAATAAATGAACTTATGTGTGTGTTAAGTTGGATCTTCAATTAGTTTTGACTATGTTTTCCATACTTAGCCAAAAGAGCTTGATCCTCACCAGGATGTCACATAGAACAAATATAGATCTATCATCTTGGGACTTCAATATCTTCTCCTATAAATATCATAAGACAAGTGGATCAAATGGGTTTGTCCTTATTGAACTTAGAAACATCTCCTAAAATTTTAAGGCTCATGGGACTTTTGCTCTTCATTATATGAGCCTTTAAAAATGGACTTGTAATGTGAGACATTCACTTTAAAGTCAAATTTAAGGATAAAAAGATATAACCTTTATAGGATTAAATTTGATGGTCATGTAACCATCAATAATGGTCACATGAGTTTCATTTGATGGGAGTGAGGAAATCAACTTAAATACTATAAATTAGCCATTGGTTTTCAAATAGTGGGTCCTGACAGATTGACAGTCCACATTGCATCATACATTTGGATCTAATGGAGAGAATTGGTTAAATAATTAGTGAACATAAAAGGTGATTGTATATGTTATAAGTGTCAAAGGCACATTAAAATAGTAGGATGTTAACGATCCATGGGATTTCTTATAAATTCAAATCGATGGAGTGAATTGAGTCAACTTGTCAATGAACCAAGTTAGTTTTTCACAACTAATTAGATTAAAGGTAGACCCATGATTCTCAATGAAGGTTTGGAAGTTATTTTTGACCATGAAACATAAGGTTATGTGGGGTATTCTAATGCCATTAGAGCTAGTTTAAAGGTAGTGGAATGGCACAAGTAATGTAGTGAGATGCAAGGAAAATGAATGGATCACCATTAAGGCTATAATATGGACCTCTAGTATAGTAGTGTTTGATGTTTTTAGGAGGATCCATGTATGCATATATGGGTTTGGGTTATTTTATATAAGGTATGTGTATTTTTTACCTATTTTATTATAAAAAGTGTTATATTTCCTATACATTTTTACTAATATAGAGACTATAGGAAAACCAATAGTCTCAAATTGGTTTTCCACCTACAGATAGACCTATGATCTAAACATGAAGATAAAGCATAGTTTCAATTAATTAAAAAGATATATATTCTCTATCATGGATATTTCTCAATAAGAAACTTCTTAAAATCCCCAAATCATGTTTTAGTTAGGTTCATGATCATAAATTTTCATCTTCAAGCAAGAGTTGGCAAGAAGTATCAAGGAAAAGATCTAATATCGAGAACTATGGCTAGGAGAATTTAATGTATCCTTGAGGCCTTTGGGGGCCTTCTCACTCAACAAGCCATACACATCATTCTAATTGATCTAAATGATATGAATGTTTCATTAGCTAAGGAGTAAAAGGTGGTAGCTCAAGTTCATTTAATGACTCAAGATAGGTGTTCTTTTTCTGATACCATACTCACCCATTCTTTTGAGTTGTCTCTCTTCTTTTATATATCTTGGTCTCAATCCCTTGGTATGGGTTACTATATTTTGAAAATTTTAGCATTTTATTTCTAAGATAAGGATACTCATTAATACTCTTGAAAAAGTGTTTCTTTTGATAAGGTTAAACATTATCAAAATATTGTAAGAATTACCTTTTGAAGTAATAATATCAGCTATTTATATGCCTCTTATCTTTAATCAATGTTTAGTATTCTTGTGTATGGTAAATTTGTGAAGGAGATTCTTCCTAATTTTCTATCCTTTTGATTGCCTCTTTGAAGATGTTCTCAAGATAATTTGTAGGTCTAGATTAGTGTTTTATTTAGGGCCTCCTCTATGAAATATTTATATAGTTGGTGAGATTGAGTAAGTCATAATTATCTTTTCTTAATATAGTGTGGGTTCAAACTTATGTAAGTGTCCACCTAACTTTGGTGTATCACCCTTTTAACTTTTTTAGGGTTCATCATTATTTCAAACCCTTTTCTTGTGAAGTATTAGGATTAATTTTAGTTTTAGGTGAGCATAAAAGAGGAAGTTAGCCTACTCCAAAGGTTCAACCCCAACATAGGTGACCCTTAACCTGGGGTTGTCCTAATTTTAAAATATTGATTGGAGGGATACTAAATAACCCTATCCAAGGGTGTGAATTGATCCCATAATAGTTTTTAGCATGCCTAATGGGACACACTTCTTTCAAAAGGAATATTGATCAAAGTTGATGCTGATTTGATCAAATATATAGTGGTTAAGCTCTAAATAATAACATCTAAAAACTTTGAAAGGAAGAATAAATTATTTTATGAAAAATAGTAGCTTCATCTCATGCCAAATGTATTAAAAAGGTTAGCATCAAAAGGTATTATTTTTTATTTTGTTGAACTACCTTTAAATTTAGAAAAAAGACTAAGGTTTGAAATACTCACACATATCATGGAAACCTTGTTCCTAGGGCATTTTTAAGGCCTAAACCTATAAGAGGACCCTTATTAACCCCTTGTATAAACATGGTATTCCCTATAGAATTTATGGCTTTTAATGGCCAAAGCTCTCTATCCCCTACTTTTTATGATCCTATCTCAATTGCATCCATCAAAAGTGTTCTATATTATACTAAAAACCAAGCTATAACACCCTATGAATAGCTCATGGACATAGAAAACTTTTGAAATATGCATAATGTCATAGAGGAGAATATATATATTATGTTTTTAGCTACCTCTTTCAAAGGAAAGGCCCTATATTGGTATAAAGGCCTCACTAAAAATTAAATTAAAATATGGGATCAATAATGGGAAGACTTGTGTAAAATATTTTAGAACAAAAGTGATCATTTGCCACTCATATAACAACTAAGTATGATTAGAAGAGCTCCTCATGAAGTCATGTAAGACTTCAACATAAGGATACAAAAAACTTGGGATAGAAGCCCAATTATAGTTAGACAAACCCCAAATTTTGCTTTCCTATATTATTTAAAGGCTTTGAATAGTGACATAGTGGTGATGATCTAATATTTGGGAGGAAATATACTTTTAGGTGCAAATGAGGTGGCTATTAAGGTAAAAAATTATTTATTTCAAGCTAGAAAACTTACACCCAAACCATTAATTCCCTTATTTCTTGAGATCAGGCCATTTCCTATTTCTATTCCTCCACTAGACATTATTCTCCCTACACCAAAAAATATTTCAATCCCTGCACCAAAGCAAGTGAAAGATTATACTAGTGGATATAGCAATTCACTAGAATAGAAGAAATTTTAGGAGATCAAAAGCATGTTTCAAGCTTTGGGGATTGAGCTAGTAAATGGAAAAAGGCAATATGGATTCAATAGGCCTTATCAAAGTTCATATCAACATAAATCATAAGGTTTTGAAGTAAACAGGCCTCCATATAAGGTAAACTACTTGGACCAAGGTCATAACCAAGGACAACGGTAACATGTCTATAATAGGTAGGGTAACTTCAACCCTTATGTTTTTAGTACTTACAAATCCTTCATCTCAAATTCAAAATAATATGGCCTAAGAAGCAAAGGGTAACATGCCTTGGAACTAGTCCTTTAGTCAACATATGTTCCCAAATATTGACCTTAACCAAGCCTTCAATGATCAATGGTAGCAATATGTTAACTTTGGGTAAAACCAAGCTATCATAGCCCAAAATATAAAGGTGCCTATGATGACTAGGATAGAAGAACCTCAACAAGGTCAAGGGTCTAACTAGGGACCAAATCAATTGGATGATATAATGATGAACTATAAACAAGGGGAGTGTTATGCAGCCAGCTAACAGGCTAGTTCTAACTAGGATTATATTCTAGTGGTAGAAAATTTAAGATTTAAAATAATAAATATGGATGGTAATCAAGAAGTAGTCAAATAAATTCCCATAATTACTCTTTCATTGATAATGCCTAAGGAACCTGTTGTCAATCCAAAGGTTCCAATACCCCTAAAATATCATATCCAAAGGAATCCTTTTATTTCCTAGGGCTCAAAAGTTCCACAAATAATAGTGGTGGCTCCAAAATTTCAAGCAAAGGTTGGTAGTTCACCCATCAATATTGTTAAACAAATGAACAAGTCAAATGTGAGTGTACCCATGTGGGATATGATCTCTCTACCTATCTAGATGGATATTCTTTAGGAGGCTTTATCTAAGGTTAATATTACAAATGTTACAAACAAGCCATCAAGCAAGGTAAATGAAGTTATCACCAATACAGTGAAAGGGCTAGAGGAAGGGAAATAAAGTAAAGAAGTCAATCCTCCTCATTTCAATATTCTAGTAATCATTTGAAACTCTCTGGTACATAATTATTTAGTAGATAGTGGGGATAGTACCTTAGTGATGCCAAAGTCCATAGTTGATCAACTTGGTCTAAAATATGAATCACATTCTAAAGGAGTGTTACAACTTGATGGTTCTCCTAAACTATCTATTATAATGAAGAACCTCAATAAGACCTTACAAGATTGTCCTAGTGTCTTGGAACATAAGATGTATTGGTAGTAGGTGTGCCTCCTCACCTTGCACTCTATTTATCTAGATAATTCAAAACAAAGATAGGGGTTATCTTGTAGCAAACTAGTCCTATATGGCCTTTAGGATAAGGTATGTGACCAAGGTGTCAATCAAGGCTAAGACCATTGAACAATTCCATATAGAATCTTATGGGTAAAATAGTGTCAACATCAATTACACCATCATTGATGAGGATGAATTTACAATGGGTTAGGATTTGAACACTCATCTTGAAGAAGTACTGGACATGTTCCTAGATGAGTTATGGAATGATAATCAGTTGATGGAACCCTTAGAAGATGTTAGGAAATAGACTAGGGTGGTTTATCTCTACATAAAGAAGACCATCATATGCCATCCCTCATAAAGCCTCAAGAATATCCTAGTGGTCTATGGAATTTTTTCTTTGATGGCTCACGGAGTAAGCATGGGGTAGGTGTAGGTTCCATGCTAATTTCACCTCTAAATGATAAGTACTTTTCTTCATATAGATTCTAATTTAGTAGCTCTTGAAATTTAGTAGAATACAAGGGTCTCATCCATGGCCTTTAATTGGCCTATAAGAGAAATATCAAGCATGTGCAAGTATATGGGGATAGTGAGTTGGTTATGCACCAAGTCATAGGTAAAAATGCCACAAAACACCTTTAATGACATCCTACAAACATAGATTCTATAACCTCATTGATTGCTTTGAGGATTTCAACATCTAATCAATACCGAGAGGTCAAAACCAACATGCTCATAGGTTAATAGTTATATGGGCTGATTTTGACATCCCTAATGAACTCAAAAGAAACAAGTATCAACCACACATCAAAGTGTTAATAATAACATAAGTGCCAAATAATGAAACTCACTAACAAGTCTTTAAAAATGATAAAATATTACATGCTTCTTAAAGCAAGAAGCATAATTATCCTCCCTCAATCAAGAAAAGTTATAACACCAGTATGGGGAGTAGATTATCTAATTAAGGTATAATAAGATTCCTAAAGGGATAGTCACCCTAGAAGGCCTCTTTCATAAAGGGGACCATATGAAGAAGCATAAATCAGTGATGTCAACTAAAATGGAAAACTATGAAAGAGTTCTTATCTTTGAAGACAAGATTTTCAAAATTGGAAAGGTAAGCACTAAAGCCAAAAGGCATGCTTTATTATAAATTTGTAAGGAGTATGTAAATTTTTTTTCTTATAAATATAGTAACCTAAATGTATTTGATCCTAATATGGCCTATCAAATAATAGAGCTAGAGGTTGATGTAAAGCCTATCAAGTAGATGCAAAGTCCATTTAATATAAATATTGAAAAGATCATGAGAAATGAGTTGACCAAGCTTATGGAATCCAAGATCATGTTCCCCAACAAACACTCCTTGTGGGTAGCTAATATTTACCTATTAGAAAAAAGAGTGGGGAGATCAAACTATGTGTGGACTTTAAATATCTTAATAGGGTCTATTTAAAGGACCATTACCCTCTACCATTTATGGAGAAACTCTTGCAACTAGTTGCTAGTTCAAAATTTTTCTCTCTCCTAAATGGATACTCATGCTATAACCAAGTGCTAGTGAGAGAAAATAAATAGTACAAGACAACCTTCACCACCAAGTGGGGGATGTTTTCTTATCAAAAGATGACTTTTGGATTATCCAATGCTATGGCAACCTTTTAAAGTGAAATGGACATGGTTTTCCAAGGATTGATAAATTAAATGGTGATAGTCTACTTGGATGACATTTAAGTCTTTTCCAATAATTCTAATGATCACATAGACTATTTGAGGTTGGTTTTCTAAAGATCCTGAGAGTATGGGATCTCTTTAAACCCCCAAAAACATGTGTTCTCTATGCATGAAGGTAAATTACTAGGGAAAATTATTTCAAAATAGGGGTTATCCATTTACCTTGATATAGTAAGTTATATCTTAGCCTTATCCTTGCCAAAGCATATAAATGGAATCTAGACATTCCTTGGGAAGGCAAACTTTGTGATAATGTTCATACCTAGTTTTGTAGACCTAGTCAAGCCTATCACCACCATGATAAAGAAGAGCCAAGTGTTTACTTGGTCTCATGAAGATAGGACATATTTCAAATTCATGAAGCAAGATATTTCCTAAGCACCCTCACTTGTAAATCCTAATTTCTCCAAAGACTTCATCTTGTACACCTTTGCTAACATTGACATCATATCAGCTATGTTGATGTAGATGAATAGTGAAGCAATGAAACAACTAATTGCCTTTTTCAACATAGGGCTAAAAGGATATGAGGTGAGGTACACTTTCATTGAAAAATAAGTTCTTTTAGCCTTAAGAATCCTCAAGAATTTCAATCCTATACTCTCTAATAACATGATCCATCTTATGGTGTCTCATCCTAGAGTTAATGATTTCCTCCTTAACAAAGATTTAAGTGAGAAGAGAGTAGGATGGATCATAAAGGTCATGGAATATGATATAGAGATGAAGTTCACCAGGTTTTTAAGGGCAAAGGCTTATGTGAGAATATGGTGAATGACCTAAAAAGGGATAATGAAGCTATTTTGGTGACCCAAGACAACTCATAGGAAGGTGTACTCCCACCTTATAAGAGCTAGCTTCAAGGTATGGCTCACTTGTTGGCAATAGAATAATGCCCCCAAGGTTTGTATAGATCCAAAAGAAGGTATTTCATATTTAAATATATACGTTATTCATTAATTTATTGTGTTAATTTTAGAAAGGACTTTAATGGGGTACTTAGATGCATAGATGATGACTAGGTAACTAAACTCTTGGATCAGTACCATGATGGACCTATAAGAGTCCATTTTACACCTAAAACCACTATAGTAAAACTAATGAGGTTTGATTATTATTGGACCAAACTTTTCAAAGATTCTCAGTCATCGGTTAAAAAATACTTGAAGTGTGCCCTTTTTGTAAGAAAGATAAAACTATCCTCCCTTCCACTCAATCCTAATCAGGTGGAACAACGCTTCATGCAATGTGGGTTAGACTTAATAGGGATGATCAATCCACCATCAATTATAGGGCATAAATGGGTGCCCATTGTAACTAACTACTTCACTAGGTGGGTGGAAGTCATTGCTTTAAAGGAATCTAGTGAGGTTACAGTCTTGGATTTATATGACAACCTCATAACCAAGGTTAGTGTCTTAGCCACCATAGTTTGTGATAATGGATTAACATTCCTTGGTATGAAGACAAGTGAATAGGCTCTGAAAGTAGGCATCTACCTTAGAAATTCTTCTAGCTACTATCCTCAAGGATATGGACTAACAAAGTCCATAAACAAGAATTTGTTGAGAATCATCAAGAGGACCATGGAAGAAAATTAGAAAACATGGCACACCAAGCTAAAGATAGTCTTGTGAGCTAATAAGATAACTCTTAAAACTACCATTGGTAATTCTACATATGTTCTTATGTATGAAAGGGAAGTTAAATTGCCTATATCCCTTGAGATACTTGCATTATAATTAGCTCATCAGCTTGAGTTAATGGAGGATGAGCCCATGAATGTGAGGATGGTAGAACTCATGGAGCTAGAGGAAACTAGGGACCTTGCTAGGAAAACATTGGAATCACATCAAGCTCAAGTCAAGAAGGCTTTTGACAAAAGAGCTAAAACAAGGAGATATGATGAAGGGGACCTAGTCCTCAAATGGTATTCAAATAAGGCCAAACCAAGAAACCATACCAATTTTGATAGCTTATGGAGTGGTATTTATTTCATCCATGGAAGCAAAGAACACAATGCTTTTCAGCTTACACAATTGGATGGAGAGGTACTACCCATCCCAATCAATGGCATTCATTTGAATCCCTATTATTAACTAACATTACATCCATTGTAACATATTTTACATGTTAGAGTAGCTTTTTATTTCCTCTTGTGCACTTTTATTTTCTATTCTATTCTTTTCTTTTACAAAGTTCCTAAGGCATTTTGTTGTGTTTTGTTCATTTTGATCCTTGTTGATTCAAAATAAAGGCTCAACTTAGTTATAGAAGATAATGACTCTATACCCACTAGACTAGATAAGATAATGATCTAGATTCTCAAAGCATAGTAGGTATGCTTCCCTATGAGCCTCCAAAGACATTGGCCATTTTTGGTCTGCATAGAAAATTCTTGCATGGTTTGATAAATCATGTAAATAACATAAGTAGGTAGTTTGTTGAAGGTAGATCTCACACATGTGGATGAGTCAAATAAAATTGGTCATATGGGTTTGTTCACTTTTATGACAAGATCATATGTGCCACATTATAATTACTCCACCAAATCACAAATGAATTTATGCATGTTCAAATATGGCTCTTCAATTGGTTCTCACTAAGTTTTTCATACTTAGCCAAAAGAGCTCAACTGTCACCAAGATGTCATATAGAATAGATATGAATCCATTATCTTGGGCCTTCAATATCTTCACCTAAAATTATCATGAGACTATTAGATCAAATGGGTTTGTCCTTATTGATCTTAGAAACATCTCTTAAAAGTTAGAGGATTTTTGTACTTTTTCTCTTCAAGATATGAGCCTTCAAAAATGGACTCGCAACGTTGGACATTCATGCTAACATAAAATTTAAGGACATAAGGAGATAACCTTTATAAGATAAAATTTGATGGTAATGTAACCATCAATCATGGTCACATGAGTGTCATTAAATGGTAGTGAGGATGTCAATTTTAAGACTATGAATTATCCATTATTTTTTAAATAGTGAGTCCCAATAGATCAACAATCTACACTACATCATACATTTGGATCTAACAACAAATGTTGATCAAAGAGTCAAAAAATATCAAAGCTGAATGTATACATGACAAGTTTCAAAGTCATGTTCAACTAGTAAAAGATCAATGATCTATGGGCCTTCATATAAATTGAAATCAATGGAATGAATTGAGTCAACTTGTTAATGAGCCAAGTCAGTTTTTGACAACTAATTAGATTAAAGGTAGGCCTAAGATTCTTGATGAAGGTTGGGAATCTATTTTTTAATATGAAACATAGGGTTCTTTGGCATTTCCCAATGCCATTGGAGATGGTTCAAAGGCTATGGAATGGCACAGGTAATGTAGTGGGATGCAAAAAACACATATGGATCTCCATTAAAGTTAGAATATAGACCTCTAGTTCATATTTTTTCTTAGGCAGAGTTGTTCTTATAGTGGTGTTTGACATTTTCAAGAGAATACATGTATGCAAAAATAGGTTTGGTTTCTTACAGAGAAAGGATGGGTATTTTAGACCTATTATAATATAAAAAGTGTTATATTTCCTATAGTTTTATACTGATATAAAAACTATAGGAAAACCAATAGTCTCAAATTGATTTTCTACCTATAGATAAACCTATGAATGAAGAATGAAGATAAGAAGAGGTGTAATTAATGAAAAATATCTTCATTCTTCAACATGGTTATATCTCAATAAGTAGCTACCTAAAGTTTCCAAATCATGTTTTAGTCAAGTCAATGATCATAAAGCTTCATCTTCAAGTAGAAGATGGTGTGCAGTATCAAGGAAAAGATCTAGTATTGGGAAATGTGGCTAGGATAATTTAATGTGTCCTTGAGGCCTTTGGGGATCTTCTCACTCATCAAAAAATACATAGCTTTTTTATTGATGAAAAGGGTGAAAATGTTCCATTGGTTAATGAGAAAATGTTGGTGGCTCAGGTTCATTCAATGACCTAAGATAGATGTTATTTTTTTGATAACATGCACACCCATTATTTTAGGTTATCTCTCTTCTTGTATATATCTTGGTCTCATTCCCTTGGTAAGGCTTTTCATCTTTTGTAAATTTTATAATTTTCTTTCTAAGAAAAGGATACTCATCGATACTCTTGAAATAGTGTGTTCATTTGATTATGTTAAATCATATCAAAATATTTTAAGAATTACCATTTGAAGTAATAAGATCAATTTTTTTCTTCTCTCTTAACTTTAATCAGTGTCTAGTATGCTTGTGTATGGTAAATTTGTGAAGGACATTCTTCATAATTTTTTGTCCTTCTACTTGCCTCTTTGAATATGTTATCAAGATAATTTGTAGGTCTAGATTAGTGTTATGTTTAGGACTTCCTCTATGAAATATTTATGTAGTTGGTGAGATTTTGAGATTGAGCAAGTCACAATTATATTTTTTTGATATAGTGTGGGTTCAAACTTACATGATTGTTTGCTTAACTTTGATGTATCACCTTTTTAACTTTCTTAGGAGCCCTTATCTTTTTTGACCCATTTTCCATGAAGAATTAGGCTTAGTTTTCATTTTATGTGAGCAACATAGAGGAATCCATCTTACTCTGAAGGTTCAACCCAAACATAGGTGACCCATAGCTTGGGTTTGTCCCAATTTTATAGGCTTGATTGGAAGGATCCTAAAAAACCCTCTCTAAGGGTGAAAATTGAGCTCGTAATAGTTTTTGGCATGACCAATGGGACACACTTCTTTAAAAAATAAGATTGATCAAATTTGATGTTGATTTGATCAAATCTACAGTGGTTAAGCTCCAAACAATAACATCTGGTGACTTCAAAAGGAATAATTAATTTTTTGGTGTAGAATAGTAGCTCTATCTCATTCCAAATTGACAATAAGGTTAGCATTAAGAATTATTCCTTTTGATTTTGTTGAACTATTTGTAAATTCAAAAAAAGACTAGGATTTGTAAATACTCACCCATATTAGGGAAACCTTGCTCTAAGGGAATTTCCAAGGTTTATCCCTATAAGAGTACCCTTATTAACCCCTTGCATAACCATGGTAGTCCCTAGATATTTTATGGCTTTTAATGGCCAAATCCCTCCAACCCTTGATCGCTATGATCCTTTCCTAGTTTCAACCCTTAAAAGTGTTCCCTATTACACTATAGAACAAGATATAAAACCCTATAAACACCTCATAGACATAAAAATATTAAGAAATATACATAATGTCATAGAGGATAATATGTCTATCAGGTTGCTAACTACCTCTTTCAAAGGAAAAGCCCTAGATACCATGGTACATAGGCCTCATTGCAAATTACATTTAAACATGGGATCAAGTAAGAGAAGCCTTATGTAAAACATATGAGGACAAAAGTGACCATTTATCACTCATAGAATAACTAACTATGATTAGAAGAGATCTTCATGAAGTTATGCAAGACTTTAACACAAGGTTCCAAGAAACTTATGATAGAATCCTAGTTACAATTAGACCAACCCGTAATTTTGATTTATTATATTATTTAAAGGTTTTTAATAGTGACATAGTGGTGATGATCTAATCTATGGGAGGAAATATACTTCCAGGTGCATATGATGTGGTCATTAAGGCATAAAAGTAATTGGTTAAAGCTAGCAAACATACACCTAAACCACTAATGCCCTTATTTCTTGAGATCAAACCATCTCCTATTTTGATTCCTCTACTAGTTGTTATTCTCCCTAAACCAATAAGTACTAATATCCCTATACCAAAGCAAGAGAAAGCTTATATTATTGGATCTAGTGATTCACTATAAAGAAAAACTTTCAAGAGCTCAAAAGCATGATTCTATCATTAGGGAATGAACTAATAAATTTCAAAAAGAAGCATGCCTACAATAGGCCTTATAAAATTTGATATCAACCTCAGTAGTAGGATTTTCAATAAAATAATCCTCCATATAAGGGAAAATACTGAGACCAAGATCAAAATCAAGGAAAAGGGAAGCATGGATACATTAGGCAGGGTATCTTTAACCCTAATGATGTTAGTAAATCTAACTCCTTGGTCCTAGTTCAAAATAATGTGGCCCAAGAAGTAGAGGGTACCATGCCTTGGATCCAGTCCTTTAGTCAACATATGGTCCCAAATATTGACCTTAACCAAGCCTTAAATGATCAATGGTAGCAAGATGCTAACTTTGGGTACAACCAAGATCTCATGGCCCAAAATGAAAAGGTGCCTATGATGACCAGGATAGAAGAACCTCCATAGGGTTATGTGTTTAACCAAGGACAAAATTAGTTAGACGCTACAATGATAAACTATGAATAAGGAGAATACTATGCATCTAGCCAGTAGGCTAGTTTTAGTCAAGCCTATAGTTTAATGGTAACAAACACAAGATTTAAAATAAGGAATATAGATGGTAACTAGGAAGTAGTCAAAGAGATTCTCACCAATACTCCTTCACTTACAAGACTTAGAGAACTTTCTATCACTCCAAAGGTTCAACTACCCCCAAAATATTAGAGCCAAAAGAATCCTTTTATTCCCTAGGGCTCAAAAGTTCAAAAAATAATAGTGGTGGCTCTCAAAGCTCAAGCAAAGGTTGGTGGTTCACCCGTCAACATTGTTGAACAAATGAAGAATTCAAATGTGAGTGTGCCCATGTGGGATATACTCTCCATACCTAGATAGATGGACATTCTTTAGGAGGGTTTGTCCAAGGTTAATATTGAAAAAATTATAGACAAGCCATCAAACAAGGTGAATGAAGTTCTCACCAATGCATCCAAAGGGCCAGAGGAAGGGCAATGAAATAAATTAGTCAAGACTCCACCCTTTTATATTCACTAATTATTGAAAAATACTTGGTACATAATTGTTTAGTGGATAGTGGGTCTAGTAATTCAATGATGCTAAAGTCCATAGCTAATTAGATTAGTCTAAAATATGAAGCACGGTCCAAAATAGTGTTGTGACTTGATGGTTCTTATCCTAAACCATCTGGTATAATCAAAGACCTCAATATGACCTTGTAATCTTATCCTAGTGTCTTAGTAGCACAAGATGTATTGGTATTAGATTTACCTCATCCCTTTGTATTGTACTTATCCAGATAATTCACAACAAAGATAGGGGGATATCTTGTAGTAGACTAGTCCTATATGGCCTTCAAGACAAGCTATGGGACCAAGGTGTCAATCAAGGCTAATCCCATTAAATAATAACATATATAACCTTATGGGCTAGA
This sequence comes from Torreya grandis, assembly GCA_037957365.1. Taxonomy (NCBI): domain Eukaryota; kingdom Viridiplantae; phylum Streptophyta; class Pinopsida; order Cupressales; family Taxaceae; genus Torreya; species Torreya grandis. The sequence goes on from JARHVA010003389.1 coordinate 660,067, forward strand.
TAGTGTCAACACCAATTGCATTACCATTGATGATGATGAATTTGTAATGAGACAAGATTTGAACATTCATCCAAAATAAGTATCATTCATGTTCCTAGATGATTTGTTGAATGATAACTAGTTGATGGACCCCTTAGAAGGTGTTGAAGAAAGAGACTTGGATGTTTTCTATCTACAGGAATAAGACCAACCTATGCCATCCCTCATAAATCCTCAAAAATATCCTAGTGGTCTATGGAAGTTTCTCTTTGATATCTCAAGTGGTAAGCATGAGCTAGGTATAAGTGTTATGCTAATTTCCCCTTCAAATGATAATTGCTTCTCTTTATACAAGTTATAATTTAGCTTATCCTACAATGTAGAAAAATATGAGGGTCATATCCATGACTTCAATGGGCCAATAAGAGAAAGAGCAACCATATACATGTTTGTGGGTGTAGTGAGTTGGTTGTGCAACAAGTCAGAGGTCAAAATTCCATAAAGAACCCTTTAATGAGATCCTACAAATAGAGTGTGTGACCTCAATGAAGACTTTAAGGTTTTAAACATGTAATCAATATCGAGAGGCTAAAATCAACATGCTAATAGGTTAGCTATTTGGGGGGGTCATTTTAACATCCCCAATGAACTCAAAAGAACCAAGTTCCAATCACATGTAAAAGTGGTAATAAGACCATTAGTGCTAAATAATAAAACACACTAGCAAGTCTTTAAAAATGGCAAATATATTGCATGGTTCTATAGTAAGGAATAAAATTTTCCTCCCTTAATCAAGAAAAGTTGTAGCACTAGTATGGGGACTATATAATTATCCAATTAAGGTCTAATAATCCTCTTAAAGTGCTAGTCACGCTATAAGGCCTCTTTCATGAAGGCAACCATATGAGGAAGGAAAAATTAGTGATGTTCACTAACAAGGAGAAGTCTAAAGGACTTCTTATCTTTTAAGACAAGCTTCTCAATCTTGGAAAGGTAAGAACTAAAGTTGAAAGGCATGTTTTCATATAAGTTTGTAAGGAATATGAAGACATTTTTTATTAGATATATAGTGACTTAAAAGGTTTTGATCCTAATTTGGCTCAACACATAATAGAGCTAGAGGAAAATCCCAAGCATGTCAGGTAGAACTAGAGGCCCATTAATCACAATATTGAAGAGCTCATGAGAAAGGACTTGACCAAGCTCATGGAATCTAGGATCATCTTCCCCATCAAACACTCCTCGTGGGTAGTTAATCTAGTACCTATAAAAAAAAGAGTGGGGAGATCAGACTGTGTGTAGACTTTAGAGATCTTAATAGGGTATCTTTTAACGACCATTACCCTCTACTATCCATAGATCAACTCCTACAAGTAGTTTATAGTAAATAATGTTTCTCTCTCTTAGATAGATACTTAGGATATAACCAAGTGATACTGACAGAAGAGGACCAATAAAAAATTGCCTTCACTACTAGGTGGGGGACTTTTGCTTATCAGAAGATGCCTTTTTTATAGTCCAATGTTAGGGTAACCTTTCAAAGGGAAATGGACATGGATTTCCAAAGATTATTAAAAAAATTGTGATGGTCTAATTGGATGACATTATAGTCTTCTCAAATAATTCTAGTGAGCACATAGACCATCTGAGGTTGGTTTTCCATAGATGTAAAGAGTATGGGATCTATTTAAACCCCAAAAAATATGTGTTCTCTATGTATCAAGGTAAATTGTTGGGAAATATTATTTAAAAATAGGGGTTATCCTTTGACTCCAATAGAGTAAGTGTTATCTTATCCTTATCCTTATCAAAGCATGAAAAGGGGATCTAGATATTCTTTGGGAGATCAACTTTGTGAGAAGGTTCATACCTAGTTTTTTTGACTTGGTTGAGCCTATCACCACCATGCTAAAGAAGAGAAAAGTGTTTTCTTGGTTTGATGAAGTCAAGATAGCTTTCAAATCCATCAAATAAGCCATTTCCAAAACACCATCACTTTTAAATCCTTATTTCTCCAAATACTTCATCTTGTACACCTTTACTAATATTGAAAACATATCATCTATACTGATGTAGAAGAATAGTGAAGCAATGGAATAGTTAATTGCCTTTATTAGTGAAGGTCTATAAGGATATGTGGTGAGGCACACATTAATTGAGAAATAAGTTATTTCAACCTTAATAATCATTAATAAGTTCAAACCCATGCTCTCCAACAATAGGATCCATCTTATGGTGTCTCATCATGGAGTTAGGAGTTTCCTCCTTAACAAAGATTTAAGTGAGAAGAGAGGAGGATAGATCATAAAGGTCATGGAATATGATGTATAAATTAAGGTCACAAAGTTGTTTATGGGAAAAGGATTATGTGAGCACATGGTGAATGACCTCTAAAGGGATAATGAAGCTATTTTTGTAACCCAAGACAACTCATAAGCATGTGCACTCCCACCTAAAAGAGATGACTTCAAGATATGGCTCACTTCTTGGCAACAAGAGAATGCCCCCAAGTTTTGGATAGATCTAAAAGAAGATATTTTAGGCTTAAATATATAACTTATGCATTAATTGATTGCATTATTTAGAAAATAACTTAATGAGATACTCTTTAGATGCATAGATGATGACCAGGTAACAAAATTCTTGGAGCAGTTCCATAATGGACTTGTAGGAGGGAATTTTACACCAAAAACCACTATAGAAAAATTAATGAGGGATAGTTATTACTAGCTTAAAATTTTCAAATATGCTCATGCATGGGTCCAAAAATTCTAGAAGTGTGCCCTCTTTCTAGGAAAGTAAAAACTAGTAGTCTTTCCACTCAATCCTATTTAGATGGAACAACCCTTAATGCAATGTGGGTTAGAATTTATAAGGATGATCAATCCACCATAAAGTGCATGGCATAAATGGGTGCTCATTGTAACTGACTAATTCACCACGTGAGTGGAAGACATTTCTTTGAAGGAAGCTAGTGAGGTTGTATTCTTGGATTTCTATGACAACCTCATAACCAAGTTTGTTGTCCCAACCACCATAATTTTTTATAATTGATTGGCATTCCTTACTATGAAAAAAAAGTGAATTGAATCCCAAACTAGGCATCTACCTCATAACTTCTTCCAACTACTATCCTTAAGGAAATGGACTAATAGAGTCCACAAACAAGAATTTGTTGAGAATCATCAAGAGGACCATGGAAGAAAATCATAGAATATTGCACACCAAGCCAGAGATAGCCTTGTGGCCTAATAGGTTAACTTATAAAACTACCATTGGCCATTCTCTATATGTTCTTATATATGAAAGGGAAACCACATTTGCTATCTCCCTTGATCTACCTACAATATAATTAGCTGATCAACTTGAGTTGGTGGAGGATGAGCCCATGAATGCGAGGATGGTAGAACTCATGAAGATAGAGGAAACCAGGGACCTTGATATGAAAATTTTGGAATCACATCAAGCTCATGTCAAGAAGGATTTTGAAAAAAGAGTTATAGTAAGGAGTTATGAAGAAGGGGATGTAGTTCTCAAATGGGATTCAAATAAGGCCAAACTAGACAAGCATAGCAAGTTTGATAGCTTGTGGAGTGGTCATTATTTGATCCATAGATGAAAATAACATGATTTTTATCTTACCCAACTGGATGGAGAGGTACTATCCATCTTAGTCAATGGCATTCATTTGAAACCCTATTATTAACTAGAATTACATCTATTATAATATATTATACATGGTATAGTAGCTTTTACTTTCCTCTGGGTGCCTTGTGGACTTTTATTTTCTTTTATGCTCTTTTATTTTCCAAAATGCATCAAGAATTTTGTTGTGTTTTATTATTTTTTATCCTTGTTGATTCAAAAGAGAGGTTCAACTCAATTATAAATGATAATAAAATCATACCCAATAAAATGGATAAGATAACATCTTAGGTTTTCAAATAATAGCAGATATACTTCCCTATGAGCCACCAAATATGTTGGTCATTTTTGGCCCACATATAAAATTCTTGCATGGTTTGAGAAAGCATGTAAAAAACACAAGTAAGCATTTTGTTGAAGTCAGATCTCACATGTGTGGATGAGTCAAATAAAATTGGTGATATGGGTTTGTTTATTTCTATGCCAAGATCATATGCACCAAATTCATAGTTCTTAAATGAAGTGCAAATGAAGCTATACATGTGTAAAGTTGGATCTTCAGTCAATTTTCACTAAGTTTCCATTTCTTAGACAAAAGAGCTCGACCATCGCTAGGATGTCACATAGAATAGATATGGATCTATCAACTTGGGAATTTAATATCTTCACCTAAAAAGCTCATGGGACTAGTGGATCAAATGGGTTTGTCCCTATTGACCTTAGAAACATCTCTTGAAAGTTTGAGGCTTTTAGGACATTTTCTCTTCAAGATATGAGCCTTTGAAAATGGACCTATAATGTGAGATGTTTGAACTAATGTCAAATTTAAGGATAGAAGGAGACAACCTTTCTAAGCTTAAATTTTATGGTCACATAACCTTTAGCGATGGTTACATGAGTGTTATTAAATGGGATTAGGGATATCAACTTTGGGACTATGAATTAGTTGTTAGTTTTCAAACAGTGGGTCCTAATAGATTGATAGTCCATACTGCATCATACATTTGGATCTAATGGTGAGTGCCAGTCAAAGAGTCAATGAATCTCAAAGGTGAATGTTTATATGACAAGTGTCAAAGGTGTGTTCAACTAGTATGAGATCAATTATCCATGGGCCTTTGTACAAATTGAAATCAATGGAGTGAACTGAGTCAACTTGTTAATGAGCCAAGTTAGTTTTCCACAAACAATTAGATTAAAGATAGGCCAAAGATTCTTTATGAATGTTGGGAAGACATTTTTAACCATGAAATATAGGGTTCTATGGGGTCTTATGACACCATTAGAGATGGTTAAAAAGCCATAGAATGGCCCAGGTAATATAGTGGGATGGAAGGAACACATATGGATCACCATTAAGGTTAGATTATGGACCTTAACTTCATATTTTTGCTCATTCAAATTTATTCCTACATTGGTGTTTGATGTTTTTTAGAGGATCCATGTATGTACATATTGGTTTGGGTTCTTGTAGAGAAAGGATGGGTCTTTTAGACCTGTTATAATATAAAAAGTGTTATATTTCCTATAGGTCTATACTAATATGGAAACTACAAGAAAAGTAATATTGTCAAATTTGTTTTCCACCTATAGATACACCTATGATCTAAGAATGAAGATAAATCATAGGATAAATTAATTCAAAATATATTCATTCTTCAACATGGCCATATCTTAATAAGCAGACTCCTAAAGGCCCCAAATCATATTTTAGTTAGGTCCATGATCATAAAGTTTCACCTTCAAGTAGGATTTAGTATGAAGTATCAAGCAAAAGATATAGTTTCAATAACTATGGATAGGGGAATATAATGTATCCTCAAACCCTTTGGGGACCTTATCACTCAACAAGACATACACAACATTATAATTGATAAAAAAAGGTGGTAATGTTCCATTGGCTAAGGATTAAAAGGTGGTGGCTTAGGTTCATTTACTAACCTAGCATAGGTTTTCCTTTTTTTATAGCATGCTTGCCCATTCTTTTAGGTTGTCTATCTTCTTCTATATATCTTGGTCTCATTCCATTAGTAGGGGTTCTCATGTTGTATAAATTTTATCATTTTATTTGACACAAGGATACTCATCGAGACTCTTAAAAAAGTGATCTTGTTTGATAAGGTTAAACCCTATCAAAATATTACAAGAATTACCTTTTGAAGTAATTAGATAACCTCTTTACCTGTCTCTTATCTTTAATCAGTGTTTAGTATGCTTGTGTATGGTAAAGTTATGAAGGAGATTCTTCCTAATTTGTTATCCTTTTACTTACTTCTTTGAATATGTTCTCAAGATATTTGTCAAGTATAGATTAGTGTTCTATTTAGGACCTCCTTTATGAAATATTTATGCAGTTGGTGAGATTTTTAGATTAAGTAAGTCATAGTTATCTTTTGTTGATCTAGTGTGGGTTCAAACTTATATGAGTGTCTAATTAATTTTGGTGTATCACCCTTTTAACTTTGTTAGGATACCTCATCCTTTTTAACCCTATTTTTATGAAGAATTAGGCTTTGTTTTAGTTTTAGGTGAGTATCAAAGAGGAATCTAACCTACTTTGGAGGTTCAACCCCAACATAGGTAATGCATAGCCTAGGTTTGTCCCAATTTTATAAGCTCAATTAGAGGGAGAATAAATAACCCTCTCCATGGGTTTGAATTGAGCACATAATAGTTTCTAGCATGCCCAGTGGGACACACTTATTTCAAAAGGAATATTGATTAAATTTGATGTTGATTTAATCAAATCTATAGTGGTTAATCTCTAAACAATAGAATCTAGTGACTCTAAAAAGAATAATAAACTCTATGGTGCATAACAGTAGCTCTAACTCATACCAAAGGTGACAACAAGGTCAACATCAATCGGTATTCCTTTTAATTTTATTGAACTAACTTTAATTTTGGTAAAAAGACTAAGGTTTGAAAATAATCACCCATATTAGGGAAACATTTCTCCTAGGGAATTTATAAGTCCTATCCTTGCAAGAGGACCCTTATTAATCCATTTCATAACCATGGTAGTCCTTAGAGATTTTGTGGCTTTTAATGACTAAAGCCATCTAGCCATTGCTCACTATGATCCTATCCCAATTATATCCATCAAAAGTGTTTCATATTACATTTGAGACCAAAATATAATACCCTATAAAAACCTCATGGACATAGAAAACTATTTGCAATATTCATAATATCATAGAGGAGAATATAGTTATTAGGCTAATAGCTACCTCTTTCAAAGGAAAGGCCCTAGATTAGTATAAAGGCCTCACTACAAAGTCCATTCAAACATGGGATTAATTAGGGGAAGACTTGTATAAAATATTTGAGGACAAAAGTGACCATTTATAACTTGCATAATAACTAATTAATATTAGAAGAGATTCTCATGAAGTCATGCAAGACTTCAACACAAGGTTCCAAAAAACTTGGGACAAAATCCTAGTTATAATTAGACCAACTCCCAATTTTGATTTATTATATTATTTAAAGGATTTTAATAGTGACATAGTGATGAGGATATAATCTATGGGATTAAATATACTTCTAGGTGCATATGAGGTGCCCATTAAGGTAGAAAATTATATGGTTCAAGCTAGAAAACTTACACCTAGACCACTGATGCCCATATTTCCTAGGATAAGACTATCTCCCATTTCAATTTCTCCATTGGATCTTATTCTCCCTAAATAAAAAACTATTACAATCCCTATAGCAAAGCAAGAGAAATATTCTACTAGTGGATGTAGTGATTCACTAGAACAAAAGAACTTTTAGTATCTCAAACACATGTTTCAATCTTTGAGGAATGAGTTAATAAATGTCAAAATGTAATAGGCCTTTAATAGACCTTATCAAAGTTCTTATCAGCCTTAGCAATAAGATTTTCAAGAAAACATAACTCCATATAAGGGAAACTATTAGAGCCAAGGTCAAAACCAAGGACAAGGTTAGCATGCTTATAATAGGTATGGTAACTTTAACCCTAATGTTGATAGTACTTCCTACTCCTTAGTCCCAATTCAAAATAATATCACCCAATAATTAGATGGTAACATGTCTTGGAACTTGTCCTTTGGTTAACATACCATCCCAAATATTGACCTTAACCAAGCCTTCAATGATTAATGGTCACAAGTTGTTAACTTTGGATACAACCAAGCTCTCATGACCTAAAATGTAGATCTACCTATGATGACTAGGCTAGAACAACCTCCATAGGGTTAAGTGTCTAATCAGAGACCAAATTATCTAGATGCTATAATGATGAACTATGAACAAGGGGAGTGTTGCATAGCCAACTAGCAAGCTATTTCTAGATAGACCTATAGTTTAGTGGTATAAAACACAAGATTTAAAAGATGGACTATGGATGGTAAAAATGAAGAATTCAAAGAGATTCCCACCATTACTCCTTCAATTATAAGGCCTAGGGAGCTTTTTGTCACTCTAAAGGTTCTAATACCCCAAAAATATTAGAGCCAATTGAATCCTTTTGTTCTCAAGGGCTCACAAGTTCAAACAACAAGAGTGGTGGCTCTCAAAAGCTCAAGAAAAGGTTGGTGTTTCACCCATCATCATTGTTGAACAAATAAAGAATTAAAATGTGAGTGTACCTATGTGGGATATGCTTTCCCTACCTAGCCAGGTCGATATTCTTCAAGAGGGTTTGTTCAAGGTTAATATTACAAATGTTGTAGATAAGACATCAAGCAAGGTGATTAAAGTTCACACCAATGCAGACAAAGGGCTAGAGGAAAGATAATCAAGTAAATTAGTCAAGCCTCCTCCCTTATATATTTTAGTAATCATTGGTAACTCTATAGTATATAACTATTTAGTGGATAATGGGGTTAGTATCTAGGTAATGCCAAATTCCATAGCTTGTTAGATTGGTCTAAAATATGAACTAGAATCCAAAGGAGTGCTAAAACTTGATGGTTTTTCCTCTAAACCATATGATATAATTGAGGACCTCAATATGACCTTTCAAGCTTATCCTAGTGTCTTGGTCGCATAAGATGTATTGGTATTGGATGTTCCTCCTCACCTTGCACTATGCTTATCTAGAGAATTCAAAGCAAAGATAGGGGGCTATCTTGAAGAAAACTAGTCCTATATAGCCTTCAAGATAAGGTATGGGATGAAGGTGTTAATCAAGGCTAAGCCCACTACATAGTTCCATATAGAACCTTATGGGCTATATAGTGACAAAATAAATTACACCATCATGGATGAGGATGAATTTGTAATGGGGAAAGATTTGAACACTCATCTAAAATAAATACTAGACATATTACTAGATGAGTTTTGGAATGATAACCACTTGATGGACCCATTAAAAGGTTTTGAATCAAGAGACTTGGGTGTTTTTATCCACATGAATAATACTATCCTATACCATCCCTCATAAAGCCTCAATAAGATCCTAGTGGTATACGTAAGGTTTTATATGATGGCTCAAGGAGTAAACACTAGGTGGGTGTAGGTGCCATGATAATTTTTCCTTCAAATGATAATTACTTCTCTTCATATAAGTTCCAATTCAGTTGATCCTATAATACAACAAAATACAAGAATCTAATATATGGCCTTCAATGGGCCAACAAGAGGAAGATCAAGAATTTACATGTCTATGGGGACATTGAGTTGGTTGTGTACCAAATTAGAGGTTAGAATACAACAAACAACCCTTTAATAAGATCCTTAAAACATAGAGTGTGGGACATCATTATGGACTTTGAGGCTTTCAATATCCAATCAAAATTGAGAGGCCAAAATCAACATGCTTATAGGTTAGCAGTAGTGGGGGCTCATTTTGACATCCCCACTAAACTCAAAAGAACCAAGTTTTAACCACAAATCAAAGTGGTAATAAGACCATAAGTGCTATAAATCAAAACTCATTATTAGGTATTTAAAAATGACAAACAAATTAAATGCTTCTTGCATTAAGAATTAAAATTCTCCTCCCTCAATCAAGAAATGTTGTAGCACCAGTATGGGGAGTAGATTGTCCAATCAAGGTCAAATAAGATTCATAAGGGGATATTCACCCTAGAAGGCATATTTTATGAAGGGGACCATATGAGGAAAGACAAATTAGTGATGCCAACTAATGAGGAAAACTATGAAAGAGTTATTAACTTTGAATACAAGATTATCAATCTTTTAAAGGTAAACACTAAAGCTGAAAGGCATGCTTTCATTAAACTCTGCAAGGAATATGAAGACATTTTTACTTGGCAATATAGTGACCTAAAGGGCTTTAATCCTAATCTAGCCCATCACATAATAGAGCTAGAGGTTGATGCCAAGCTTCTTAGGAAAAAGTAGATGTCCATTAATCCCAAGATTGAAAAGCTCATGAGAAAGGAGTTGACCAAGCTTGTGGAATCTAGGATCATCTTGCCCATTAAACACTCCTCATGGGTAACTAATATAGTATTTATCAAAAAAAGAGTGGGGAGATCAGACCATCTGTGGACTTTAAAGATATTTAATAAGGTCTCTTTGGAGGACCATTACCCTCTACCATCTATGAAATAAATCCTATAATTAGTTTCTAGTTTAGAACATTTCTCTCTCTTAGATGGATACTCAGGTTATAACAAGGTGTTAGTATGAGAAGAGGACTAGTACAAGACTACCTTCACCACCAAGCGGGGGAATTTCGATTATTAGAAGATGCCTTTTAGATTACCCAATGTTGGGATAACCTTTCAAATGGTAATAGGCATGGGTTTCTAGGGATTAATAAATCAAATGGTGTTGGTATAATTGGATGACATTACAGTATTATCCAAGAATGCTAGTGAGCATATAAGCATTTTAGGCTAGTTTTCCAAAGATGTAGAGGGTATGAGATATATTTAAACCCCAAAAATGTGTGTTATTTATGCACAAAGGAAAATTTATATGGCATATTATTTCAAAAGAGGGGTTATCCATTAACCCTAAGAGAGTAAGTGTGGATGTTTAGCTTTGTTAAAAGGTTCATACCTAGTTATGCAAATTTGGTCAAGCCTATCACCACTATGTTGAAGAAGAGCCAACTATTTACTTGGTCTCATGAAGGAAGTACAACTTTAAAATCCATCAATCATGCCATTTCCATATCACCCTCACTTTTAAATCTTAATTTCTCTAAATATTTCATTTTATACACCTTTGTTAACATTGACAACATATCAGCTATGTTGATATAAAAGAACAATAAAGTAATGGAATGGCAAATTACCTTTTAATCAAGGGCTAGAAGGATATGAGGTGAGGTAAACTTTAATTAATAAATAAGTTCTTATAGCCTTAATAATCGTCAAGAATTTTATGCCCATGCTCTCTAATAGTAAGATCCATCTTATGGTGTCTCATCCTATAGTTAGGGATTTCCTCCTTAACAAATAATTAAGTTAGAAGAGAGTAGGCTAGATCACAAAGGTCATGGAATATGATGTAGAAATTAATGTCACCAAGTTGGTTAGGGGAAAAGGCTTATGTGAGCACATGGTGAATGACCTCCAAAGGGATAATGAAGTTGTTTTGGTGACCCAAGATAACTCCTAGGTAGGTACACTCCCACCTCAGAAGAGGTGGCTTCAAGATATAGCTCACTTCTTGGCAATAAGAAAATACCACCAAGGTTTGCATAGAGCCAAATTAAGGTATTTCAAGCTTCAATATATATCTTATGCATTATTTGATGGTGTTATTTTTAGAAAGGACCTTAATAGGATACTACTTAAATGCATATATTATGGCTAGGTAACTGAACTCTTAGAGTAGTTTCCATGATAGACTTATAGGAGGCCATTTTGCACCCAAAACCACTATAGTAAAAGTAATTATTGCTAGTTATTACTAGCCCAACCTTTTAAAATATGCTCATGTATGCGTCTAAAAATGCCAAAAGTGTGACCTCTTTGTAGGAAAGCAAAAACTAACAACCCTTCCACTCAATCCTATTTAGGTGGAGAAACCATTCATGAAATGAGGGTTATACTTCATATGAATGATCAATCCACCATCAAGTGTAGGGCATAAATGGGTCCTCACTAAAATTGACTACTTCACTAGGTGGGTGGAAACTATTGCTTTAAAGGAAGCTAGTCAGGTTGTAGTTTTGGAGTTCTATGACAACTTCATAACCAGGATTGGTGTCCTAGCCACCATAACTTTTTATAATGGATTAGTATTGCTTCATGTGAAGATAAGTGAATGGGATCTCAAACTAGCATCTACCTCCACACTTCTTCCAATTACTATCCTAAAGGAAATGAACTAGAAGAGTCCATAAACAAGAATTTTTTGATAATCATCAGGAAGACCATGGAAGAAAATCAAATAACATGGCATACCAAGATACATACAACCTTATGGGCTGATAGGGTAACTCCTAAAATTGCCATTAGAAATTCTCCATATGTTCTTATGTATAGAAAGGAAGCCAAATTGTCTATCTCCCTTGAGCTACCTCCATTAGAATTAGTTCATCATCTTGAGTTGATGAAGGATGAGCCCATGAATGTGAGGATGGTAGAACTCATGGAGCTAGAGGAAACCAAGGACCTTGCTATGAAATCTTTAGAATCACATCAAGCCCAAATCAAGAAAGCTTTTGGAAAAAGAGATATAACAAAGGACTATGAGGAAGGGTACCTAGTCCTCAAATGGGATTTGAATAAGGATAAATAAGAAACCATACTAAGTTTGAAATCTTGTGGAGTGGTCCTTATTTTATCCATGGATGCAAAGATCACAATGTTTTTTTATCTTGCCCAACTAGATGGAGAGATACTACCCATCCTAGTTAATGGAATTAATTTGAATCCCTAGTATTAACTAGAATTACATCCATTATAACATATTGTAAATGTTAGAGTAGATTTTTCTTTCCTCTAGGTGCTTTGTACACTTTTTTTTTCTATTATATTATTTTATTTTTGAAATTACCCTGGGCATTTTATTTTGTGTTGTTCCTTTTGATGCTTGTTGCTTCAAAAGAGAGGTTCAACTTAGTTTTAGAAGCTAATGAATCCATACCTAATGAACTAGTTAAGATAACAACCTAGGTCTCAAAGAATATCAAAAATGCTTCTCTATAAGCTACCAAAGATGTTGGCCATTTTTATCCCACATAGAAAATTCTTATGTGGTTTGATAAAGCACATAGAAAACATAAGTAAGTAGTTTATTGAATCTAGATATCACATGTTTGGATGAGTAAAAGAGAATTGGTCATATGGGTATGCTTAATTTTGTGCTATGATCATATGCACTAAATCCTAGGTCCTCTACTAAAATGTAAATGAAGTTATGCATGTGTAAAGTTTGCTCTTTAATCAATTTTCACTAAGTTTAACATACTTAGCCAAAAGAGGTCAACCATTTCTAGGACATCACATAGAATAGATATGGATCCATCATCTTGGGCCTTCAATATATTAACCTAGAAATCTCATGAGACCAATAGATCAAATGGGTTCATCCTTATTTACCTTAGAAACATCTCTTGAAAATTTAAGGCTTTTGGGACTTTTACTACTCAAGATATGAGCATTCATAAATGGACCTACAATGAGAGACATTTATGCTAACATTAAATTTAAGGATAGAAGGAGATAGTATTTCTAATATTAAATTTGATAGTCACATACCATCAATTATGGTCATGTGAGTATCATTTGATGAGAGCAAGGATGTTAACTTTAAGACCATGAATTAACTATTGGTTTCCAAATAGTGGGTCCAAGTAGATCGATGCGCCATGCTACATCATATATTTAGATATAACATTTGGCACTAGTCAAAGAGTAATAAAATATCAAAGGTGAATGTATACATGACAAGTGTCAAAGACATGTTTAACTAGTAGGATATCAATGATCCATAGACCTTCATACAAATTGAAATCAATGGAGTTAATTCAATCAAATTGTCAATGAGCCAAGTCAATTTTTGTCAACCAATTAGATTAAAGGAAGGCCTAGGATTATTAATATAGGTTGGGAAGATATTTTGGACCATAAAAAATAGGGTTTTATGGGGTCTTTTAATGCCATTAGAGATTGTTCAAAGGTAGTGGAAAGGCCTAGGTAATGTAGTGGGATATAAGTAACACATATTGATCACTATTAAAGTTATAATATGGACCTTTGGTTCACGTTTTTTCTCAGGGAACATTTTTTTATAGTGGTGTTCAATGTTTTTAAGAGGATCTATATATGGACATATGGTTTTGGGTTCTTACAGAGAAAGGATGGGTCTTTTAAACCTATATAATATAGAAAGTGTTATATTTCCTATAGGTCTATACTAATATGGAAACTACATGGAAACCAATAGTCTTAAATAATTTTTCCACCTATAGATAGACCTATGATCCAAGCTTGAAGATAGATTAGATATTCAATTAATGCAAAATATAATCATTCTTTAACATAGACATATCTTGATAAGCATCCACCTAAAGGCCCCAGATCATGTTTCAGTCGAGTCCGTGATCATAAAGTTTCATCCTCAAGGGGGAGTTGGTGTGAAGTAATAATGAAAAGATCTAGAATTAGGAACTATGGATAGAATTAGTTAATGTGTCCTCAACACTTTTGGGGTCCTTCTCACTCAATAAACCATACATAGAATTTTGATTGATCAAAAGGGTGTCAATTTTCCATTAGATAAGGAGAAAAAATTAGTGGCTCAAGTTTAATTAATGACCCAGGATAGGTGTTCTTTATTTGATAGCATGATCACCCATTCTTTTGAGTTTTCTCTCTTCTTTTATAAGTCCTAGTCTTATTCCCTTAGTAAGGGTTCTCAGCTTTTAGAAATTTTAGCATTTTATTTTTGAGACAAGGATACTCATCTAGACTCTTATCAAAGTGTTATCATTTGATAAGGTTAAACCCTATCAAAATATTATAAGAATTACCTTTTGAAGTAATAAGATCAAATCTTTTCTTGTCTCTTATCTTTAATCAATGTTTGGTATGCTTATGTATGGTAAATTCATGAAGGAAATTCTTCCTAATGTATTGTCCTTCTACTTACCTCTTTGAAGATGTTATCAAGATAATTTTTAGGTCTATATTGGTGTTTTTTTTAATACATCGTATATGAAATAGTTATACAGCTGGTGAGATTGTGAGATTGATTAAGTCATAGTTATATTTTTTTGATCCAATGTGGGTTTAAAATTATGATTGTCCACTTAACATTGGTGTACCACCATTTTAACTTTCTTAGGAGATCTCATCCTTTCTTACCCTTTTTCCATGAAGCATTTAGCTTAGTTTTAGTTTTAGGTGAGCTTTAAAGAAGAATCTGACCCACTCCAAAGGTTCAACCCCAACATAAGTGACCCACAGCCTAGGGTTATCCCAATTTTATAAGATTGATTGGAGGGAGCCTAAATAACCCTCTCCAAGGGTGAAAATTGAGCCCATAATAGTTTTTTTAATTCCTAGTGTGACACACCTCTTCTAAAAGGAAGATTGATCAAAGTTGATGTTGATTTGATCAAATATACAATGGTTAAGCTCCAAACAATATCATTTAGTGACTCTTAAAGGAGGAATCAATTATCTAGTATAGAACAATAGCTCCATCTCATGCCAAAGGTGAAAACAAGGTTAGCATCAAGACGTATTCCTTTTGATTTTGTTGAACTACCTTTAAATTCAACATAAAGACTGAGGTTTACAAATACTCAACCATAGCAAGAAAACATCACTCCTAGGGCATTTTAAAGGCTTAATCTTTTAATAATACCATTATTAAACCCTTTCATAACCATTTAAATCCCTAAATATTTTATGTATTTTAATGGCCAAAGCCCTTTAGCCTTAGCTTACTTGTGTAGACACCTAAAACTGGCTGCCAATAACCTCAAATCAGGGTTTTGGCTAGTTTCCATCTAAAATGCACAATTTGGCCTAAACACACTAAATGATATGAAACTAACATACTAAAGTTCTAATTTTAGCCAAAGTATCACTAAATGGGTTAATACAATTTATGGGTCAGGTAACTTTGATCAGTTCATTTCAAGTCAAAATGCCAAATTTGCACCTATGTGCTCTGGACTGCTCTTTCCTATCAAATATTTTGCATAAGTATCATGCCTTTGTTATTTGTTGTTGGAAACATTCTAAATGACAATAAACATTAAATTCATTTTATAGTGACTTACAATTCCAATCTATTCAAAGTTAGGACCAATAAAAATGCATTCTAATCAATTTAGGTAATTTGTGCACAATGTGCTTAATCATACTTAAGAGATAATTAACCCAAATCAAGGCCTAATCAAAAATTCCATGGATACTTATTGAATACTTTGTTTTAGAAATGAATATTGAATATCTACATCATCAAGTGACCTCATTTCTTGAGAAGACATCCCTAGGCCATAAATGCCACAAATATTAGGATTCATGCCTTCCATGCCTCATCAATGCCTTCCATGATGCCCTCCATGCCTCTTAATTTCCCATTCTTCCAATGTCATGATGAGGATAATTAAAAAATTAATTCCAAAAATTGAATTAATCCTCAACCACACATCTCAATCTTGATATGGATGGTTGAGGTTGATTTTGATCAAATCCAAAAATATATAAATAGGAGGCCTCACAACATCATTTCTAAGCTTAATTAGTGTAAAGTTATAATGCAGGATTGGTTCCATAAAGATTCAAGAAAGTAGTGTTATAATTCTAAATTGATACCAAGCTAATCCAATCCATAAGCCAAAGGTGCCAAGGAGAGATGGAGGTTGTCAAGCTTCCATTTCCAAGGACTTCATGAGTACAAGCTAAACAAGCCACCACAACAAGCATTTTGGAGCATCCAAGGAAGGTAAAAGAGTTTTCTTTTAAATTTTAGTTGTATGTTTCATTCACGATTGTTAACTAATATCTCCCTAGTGTTTAGGCCAAGATATTTTATACTATTAGTGTTTTTATTTCATTTTTTTTTCATTTTGGAACTAACACCATACTAACCATCCTCTCTTGAGTCAAATTCCTAGATCACCTAATGGCATGCCCAGTGGGACTAGATGCATTCCACACATAAATAATATCATTTTGCATATTTAAAATATTCATTTGTATCATTAAAACTCTTGAAAATTTATTTTATAACTTTTTTTTACCATTTTTTGTTTGCCATGGGTTTACACAGTAACCGACTTTAGTTATTAAAACCATCATCGGTTGGCATAGGCATCATCGGTCACTATTTGTATAACTGATGTTAGTTAGATAACTATCATTACTTAATTAGTGTAACTGATGTCATTTATATAATTGATGTTAGTCACTGTGTTTTCCTAAAAACACAAACCCAAGAGCTATTTTAAAATACTTGGTTTTGGGTCATACAGACTCCGTTTTGGATGATTTTTTTTAAACGATGTGTTTTCTTATAAATTATTAGAATTTGGCATTAGTTTAGCTTCAAGTTTCATATATTTTTTATAAAATTTGGAAAATATATTTAAAATGTTTCAAATATAACATATTTGCTTTTGGGGTGATGCCTTAAGGGTAGACAGGTAACTAGCAAATTTCAAGTTTGATAAATCATGTTTTAGAACATATTTTGCAAGTTATAAATGAATTAGGAACATTATTTTGGTGCTTAAAGTAACATTTAAGGTGCTTAAAAAGTTTTTTTAGAATTATTTTTCAAATTTACAACTAAGACCAAGGGGTCAAATGAACACCACTCAATCTTTCAAATTTGGTGCTTAAAAATGAACTCATCTTTCTAAAAGTTTTTATATCTTCAATAGTTATTTGATCGAATTTTGTTTAGGAAAGATAGGGGTGTTGCATGTATGCTCTTCCATTTGTCTTCTTTAGGGAACCCTTGGAATCAAAAGTACCATTCTTGTTGGAAAAATCCTAGTCCAAGGCTTAGAAATAATGTCATCTAAAGCACTCCCCAAAAACTCGTCAAAGTTTGGGTGACCTTGAAAATGACCCTAAAGTCTTTCTATTAGTGTTTTATTTTCATGCAAACTTGGATTGTGAGGGGGACATAATTACCTCTCACAAGTTATTTAGGGAAGTTTTGACCTAGGGTTTCACCTCCTGACACTGACTTTATTTATTCCTTTAGAGTTACACACATGACATATCTACATTTGGACATCACACTACACTGAGCAAACAACAGGGTGTAGTGGTTGTAAAAAGGACTAGACCTTTTTAGAACTAGCCAATGCTATGATCACCTAATTTGCATGATCTTATTTTACATTTTTTGATGTGAAATTCATTTTACAATTGATTACCCAAGAACTATCAAAACCATGCTAGTTTTATTCAACCCCATTTTACCATACCCTTACTAGGATTTGGACAATTATACTTAGTGTATTTTGGTCATTTTGGATTGGTATGTTTTGAGACTAAAAATTATTTGGTTGTGTATAAACCATGTCAAAAATAATTTCTATATATGTCACTCTTTTATCTAAAGAGGCAATATGTTGGCCATTTTACACCACACTTATGCCTTGAAAATTTTTAAACTTGTTTGTGTGTGTGCCATTTGAGTTGAAAAGGGTAGTGTTATACTACCCAAATCATGTCAAACCATTTATGTCTTTGAGTCTTTTGAAACATAGCATTGATCACATCATTTTATCATGATTACATCATAATGCTACTTAATTTGTTTCAAGACTAGTTTACGTTGCACCAAAAACTATTTGTTTCCAACCATGTCATATATACCATTTGGACCTTTGTCTTATGTTTTCATGTTATCCAATATTGTATAGATTATTTGGTCAAATCCTAGTTTTCACCATTAATTTTTCCATTAGCTTTGCCATTTTTGGATTCAAACATTGATTGATTTTTGTTTAGGCCTTAATTCATGGGGTTGATACAAAAATCTTTCTCTTTTGGGTTGCATAACTTTAGTTAATTGATTACCCAAATTTGAAAACTATTAAAGGTTTGTTTGTTTAAAGTATATATTCATCATTGTTTGTGCCTTTATTTTGTAGAACATAACCTTTCTCAAAGATCCTTTTGTCTTATGCCTTATACCAACTGATCATGTTTATGTTTGATTCTATGTGTCAGGTCTATATCAAAGTTGTTTCTAAACGTTTTAGATTAAATAAAATAACATCATGCCTATTTGTTTGCGTCTAGCTTTTGAATTCACATTTTGACAAAAGACTTAGTAACTCAACTTTTCCCTTTCCTAGTTTAGACCTTATTTGGAACACTTTGACATAGACCTTTGACCTGCCAGTTTTTATTCAGATGCTTGACCTTTTGTGCATATGAAATTTGACGTTAGACATTTGAGGTTAGGATATTTTATGCCATGTTTTAGAACAAATTCGTTTGGAGATACAACTCCACTTTCAAACCACATTGGAGATATAGCCCCACCTTTTGACCAAGTTAGACCAAGCTTGAACCATTAGTCCTTTAGACATAGTTTTTTAGAGTTTGTATAACTCTAAGTCTTTTTGTTTTCAAAGCTTTCATCATTTACGTGGATATGTATAGATAAACTTATCGTTGAGTCACTTACAATATGAATTATGATAAAATGGATTCATAAAATGACTTTTATGGCTTTTGTCAAGACCCCAATGATGCTAATATGGTTTGTGAAACATATTTCTATCTACTTCATATTAATCATTCATGAGAATAAAGCCATGAAGCAACTTAAAATCCAAATCAAGACCTTGATTGGTATGAAGAGGCTTGTATAAAGGACTTTAAAGTCCCAAATATAGATAATGTTGTTTTGGATATAGATCTATACCCTCTTTACAATAATTAATACATGGAACATAGTCAAGAACT
This sequence comes from Torreya grandis, assembly GCA_037957365.1. Lineage (NCBI taxonomy): Eukaryota > Viridiplantae > Streptophyta > Pinopsida > Cupressales > Taxaceae > Torreya > Torreya grandis. The sequence goes on from JARHVA010003389.1 coordinate 679,539, forward strand.
AACTTATGAGCCAACTCACAACTAGGATGATATGGTTTATAAGGAAGACTTGGATGCTTTGGCTTATGCAAGTAATCAAGGTCCACCACATTATACCATTTCTATTTTAGGAATATAATATCACAACATTCTCATGCCAAGACCTCATCCTTTGGTTTGTACAATAAATAAGGCTCCACAATGCCCAACCAATTCTATACCAAGACCTCATCCTTTTGTTTGTGTGAGAAATCAAGATCCATAATGCCTCTTCATCATTCCAAGACCTAATCCTTTGGTTTATGTGAGAATTAATGATCCACACCACCCTATCATTACCATCCCAAGACTTTGTCCTTTGGCTCATTGGAGTAATCATGCTCCCTAAGGCCCTATCATTATCCAACCATAGACTATTCTGTATCCAATACTAATCCCGTCTAAACCTCCACTAATCCAATCATTCGAAGACCAAGATATGTTCATCACTATTATTTTCTAACTCATTTGAAACCAAGGCCAAAACAACTAGCCAATCCAAGATGTTTTTGTTAAACTAACCATTTGTGATACGTCAACCTATGATGAATCACCAATTGATCCTATACCAGTTTTCAAGGAGTCTTACTCTGACAATTCATTCTTTGCTAAGTCACTTTTTAATGATTATAACCACTTTTGGGAAAATAATGACCTTGACCATGTGTTTATTTTTCAAGATCCTCTTATTGATAAGCCAGTCTCTGAGGAGTTTTCTTTTGACCTTTTTCCCATTATATAGGAGTCTCACTTTGAATAAATAGTATTTGTGGAACCCATCATGTTTTTATAGGTTTTTAATTGTCTAAAACCAAATATTCAATAAGACATAATTGTAACAGGGTAACCATCAGATGAAAAATCAAAATTAGAGTCATGTTCTATTCTTGAACTGACATTAGATTTAGGATTAGAATCAAAATCAACATCAGTATCAACATTGGATTTAGAGTCCCTTAAGTTAGAATTAGATTCAGAAGAAGAATATGTTCATGGTTATTACAACATAGGTTGTTCATGCCTTATAGATCAATTTGAATACATTTTTGATCCTTCTATATTTTTTTAGGATGAGTACTTCAGCTTTGACATAAGTTATCCTAGTATCTTTTATGAGGATTGTGTAACCTCTCCCCATTCCATTACCATTCTATAGGCCATTACCATAAACCAAAATAGCCATATTATTGACATTCCATCTCTTATAAGTGTCGATTGGGACTGATAAAATCACACTTTGTTAAATTGAATCCATGGAGGCATAGTAGTTAAAGAAAAGCAAGGAGCTAAGACAACATTCATGTAGTAGAAGAACACTCTCCTAATGAAAAATTTTCAAAGGTGTTAGGGGACAATCCAAGTCAAAACTCAACATCTTTTAGTGAAACTTTTTTAGAAGTGCTAGAAGATAATCAAAGTCAAAAGTCAACATTCCTTAGTGAAACCTTCTTGAAGGTGCTATAGGATAATCAAGATAACTTCATTGGTGAAAACCTCACTGAGGCACCAATAACTGAGCACAAAAGTTATTCACTTCTTGATGAAGACTAAATCAAATATCAAATCAAAATAGCTTCCAATCTATAGCCTAATTAGATGGTAGCTACTCTCAAGATCAAACAATATAAAAATGTGGTGGTCCTCTTGAGAGAACAAGTTCACAACCAAAATTATGTCAAATATAGCATCAACAACATTACGTGTGACTGGAAATCTTGATATTAATTTTTTTCCCCACCATTATAAATTCCATTATCACATACCATTCTATTTCATAGTCAAACCTACCATCCATTATTTGTCCCTATTTAGCATCCATGGTTACACTTTCCTTTATAGAGGCTATAAAAATACCTTGTCTCAACATTTGAAGGAATTAGAATCAATGACCAATGAAGATCACAAAAGCATTCTTTACAACCATATCTACATTGAATTCTTAATAGAGTAGCTATTCTGACAAGGTGTGGGCTAGCAATTAACATGATTAAGTATTTTTTTTATCATTTGTTAATTAAGATGTGCATCACCCTATCAGTAGGAATAATAAAATCAAAAACCATTCCTAAGCCAAAAACATGTACCATATCATCTCACATTGCCATTGTCATTGATGCATATCCATTTACCATTATTGTAGTACCCAACCATTCACCCCATCACTTGGGGGAAATCCTCTTACCATTTTATCAAATCTACCAAAAAACATCATTATTCTTAACAAGACCATACCATCCTATCATACCATTCTTATCTATCTTCTTTGCCATATCCACTTTTCACTTTCGACCTATCGACCCAATGTGTTCTAAAGCTTAGACCATTTGACCTTGGTTTTTATCATTTATTATGTAGTTTTAGCATCAAGGTATCAAATCAATTCATTAGTTAATTCAAGTATTTTAGACAAGGAGCATATCTTAGGATAGTGTGACATAAGTTTTTGTAGTTTCATCCTTCATTTCTTAGTCCTTTCTTACCACAAGTATTTCTACTAATTATAACCACCTTTGGGAAAATTAGTACCATTGATCAATGTCATTGTGTCCTAGTTATAACTACCTATGGAAAAACTAGGGGCAATAATAAGCCTTTACATACCAACTTTCCACTTCTTATACCATGCTATGCCTTTATACTAATAATGACTATTTTGTTTGAATTGACTACTACACTAGTCAAATTTCTCTACTGTAAGGGTGGAACTATAGTGACTTGAGGTCCTATTTTGGAAATATGTAGGTATCAATCAATATTTATTGAGGTCAACTCAATCAAAATTTTCCTAATGCTCTCACTATTTTTTGAGCAATCTATGTTTGAATACTCATGCCATTTTGTGAGAAACCTAAGCCATGATCTCACCATTTTATGAGCAACCTAAGTATGAATGCTCTCACCATTTTGTGAGATTGAACTATTTAGTGTCTTGTCATTTTTGATTGAGTTGTGATACTCTAAAACACTTCCAAAACCATTTGTAAAATTAGTAGAAAATAATAAAAACATTGACCACTTCCTTGCCTTAAGGATTTTGGGAACCCTTACTAAGTTACAAACAAATCACTTGTCATTTAGTTTCTCCATCCTTTTTGGCCTTTTTATCTCATCCTCTTGCCATTTTACAAGACCATTCCTCTTTTGCTATCTCATCCATTCTGTTTGTTTTCCTTAGTTATCATATTCTTCCCATTCCTTGGGAGAACTACATTTGGTCTAAAGTTTTTTATTAGATATTCCATCTATAGAACTATGTAGGTAGCATCCACTTGCCTAGTGCATATGGAGATATCTCAGCCACCCCCTTCCTTTTCTTCTATTCCCCCATTTTATTTTTTTATTAAGTTGTCACCTATTTTCTAGGGGTAATGTTCATAGGATTTTTATTGCATTATTTGGTTGTTTATTTTTTCTTATTTTATTTGTTTGTCTACCTATTTGTTTTCTTTTAGCATTGTTTCTTTAATTCAGTTTATGTGTTTCCATTAGGTGATTCCTTGTCCACAGTTACACTTAAATCCATCCCTATTCATATGTTTACATTGTCATCATGGTTTTTATCATTGGTGCATTATTTTCTATTGATTATTGGATTATAGGAGTGAATCCTTACATATATTTTGGCCAATTATTGATGGTGTTATATCATGAATCATACCATCACATGCTAAAAAAACCTCAACTCTAAGACGTCTATTCAGTAATGGTAGCATCTCTTTAGCACTGACATCTTGATTCCCCTCCCAAACATATCCCAAATAGAGTAATTGACCATGAAAGAATTTCAACTCTTATTAATTTGGATGAGTATCTCCCTACTAGTAGGTTGTTACAATTCGTCATTACTCTCTATCTTAAGTTATCATCATCCTTGAACAAGTTTATTATGTTTTCCATAATCGAGGTCCAATGATTATAATTGCTTATGGGCAAATCATTACACACCATCCCACCTAAATTTCTCAATGATTACAACCACCTTTGGGAAAATCATTAAGTTATCACCACCTTACTTTTTCTTCCCATACAGGGATATGTTTTTATCTTGTTTGTTTATCCTAACTAGGGCAGCTCCATCTTCTCAATGATTATAACCACCTTTGTTCAAATCATTTTGTTATCATACCACATTGCCACTATCAGGGTGCAATGTTTATAACCACCTTTGGGAAAACCCTTGTACACCATCCCACTTACATTCTCAATGATTTTGACTACTTTTTCAATATCATTATGTTTCCACCCCATCATATTTATTTTCTTTGTTCCCCTTCTTTCACTTCTTTCTTTTTGAGGGACCTTTTTCTGACCTACTTATGCCAAACATTCCCTCGAGGGGGCATCATACAGTTAGTTTATCATCATTGTAGTTGTAGGCATATAGGACCTTTTCATTATTTGAGAAGATGTTATTTTGATTATATATTTCAATGTCTTCCCAAATAGGGGCAAACTATAGACACCTAAAACTAGCCACTGATAACCTCCAGTCAAACTTTTGGCTAGTTTCCATCTAAAATGCACATTTTGGCCTAAAAACACTAAAACACACTAAATGATATGAAAATGACATATTAAAGTGATGATTTTGGATAAGGTATCACTAAATGTGGAAATACAATTTATGGGCCAACGAACATTGATCAGTTCATTTTGAGTCAAAATGCTAAATTTACACCTATGTGCTCTGGACTGCTCTTTCCTATCAAATATTTTACACAAGACTTATGCTTTTGTTATTTGTTATTGGAAACATTCTAAATGGGAATATTCATCTAATGCATTTTAAAATTACTTCTAACTCCAATCCAATCAAATTTAGGACCAATAACAAGGCATTTTAATCAATTTGGGTAATTTGCGCATAATGTGCTTAATCATGCTTAAGAGATAATTAACCCAAATCAAGGCCTAATAAAAAATTCCATGGAGACTTGTTGAATAATTTGTTTTGGAAATTAATATTGAATACTTTCATCATCAATCAGCCTCATTTCTTGTGAAAACATCCCTAGACCATAAATGCAACAAATATCAGGATTTGTGCCTTATATGCCTCATCAATGGCTTCCATGATGCATTCCATGCCTCTTAATTTACCATTATTAAAATTTAATGATGAGGATAATTAAAAACTCAATTCCAAAAATTTAATTAATCCTCAACCACACATCTCAATATTGAGATGGATGGAATAGGTTGATTCTGATCAAATCCAAAAATCTATATATAAGAGGCCTCACAACATCATTTCTAAGCTTAATTAGTGCAAAGTTATAATGCAGGATTGGTTCCAAAAAGCCTCAAAAAAATAGTGTTATAATTCCATATTGATTCCAAGCCAAGCCAAACCACAAGCTAAATGTGCCAAGGAGATATGGACGTTTTCAAGCTTCCATTTCCAAGGACTTCATGAGAACAAGCTAAGAAAGCCACCACAACAAGCATTTTGGAACATTTAAGGAAGGTAAAAGAGTTTTATTTTTCATTTTAGTTGTGTGTTTCATTAATGATTGTTAACTAAGCTCTCCCTAGTGTCTAGTTCTATAGATTTTATGCTATTAGTATGTTTATTTCATTTTTTTTTCATTTTGTAACTAACACCATATTAACCATCCTCTCTTGAGTCAAATTCCTAGATCACACTATGATCCTACCCTAGTTGTATCCCTAAAAACTATTTCCTATTAAACTAGAGACTAATATATTTCACCCTCTAAACACCTCATGTACATATCAAAATTTTGCAATATACATAATGTCATAAAGGAGAATATAGCTATTAGGCTGCTAGCTACCTCTTTCAAAGGAAAGGCCCTAGATTGGTATAGAAGCCTCACTATAAATTTCATTAAAACATGGGATAAATTATGGGAATCCTTGTGTAAAATATTGTAGGATAAAAGTTACCATTTATCATTCAAATAATAACTAACTATGATTAGAAGAGCTTTGCATGAAGTCATTCAAGACTTCAACACAATGTTCTAAAAAATTAGGATAAAATCCTAGTTATAGTTAGACCAACCCCTAATTTTTATTTCCTATATTATTTAAAGGCTTTTAATAGTGACATAGTGGTGATGATTAAATATATGGGATTAAATATAATTTTAGGTGCATATGAGGTGGCCATTAAGGTAGAAAATTTTCTAGTTCAAGCTAGCAAACTTACACCTAGATTACTGATACCCTTATTTCTTGAGATCAGACCATCTCCAATTTTTATTACTCCATTGGATGTTATTCTCCCTACACAAAAAACTTCTACAATCCTTGCACTAAATCAAGAGAAATCTTCTACTAGTGGATCTAGTGATTCACTACAATAAAAGAAGTTTTAGGAGCTCAAAAGCATGTTTCAATCTTTGGGGAATGAGTTAGTAAATGTCAAAAGGAAAAAATCCTTCAATAAGCCTTATCAAATTTCATACCAACCTCAAAAATAGGATTTTCAAGTAAACATACCTCCATATAAGGGATACTATCTAGGATAATTTTATAACCAAGGACAAGGGCAATATGGCTAAAATAGGTAGGGTAACTTCAACCATAATGTTGTTAGTACTTACAACTACTTGGTCCCAACTCAAAATAATGTGTCCCATGAATTAGAGGGTGACATACCTTAGAACCAGTCCTTTAGTCAACATATTTTCCCAAATATTGACCTTAACTAAGCCTTTAATGATCCATGGTAGCAAGCTAATAACTTTAGGTACAACCAAGCTCTCATGGCCCAAAATGTAGAGGTGACTATGATGACTAGGCTGGAAGAACCTCCTTAGGGTCAAGGATCTAACTAGGGAATAAATTAGTTAGATGTTATAATGATGTACTTTAAACAAGGGGAGTGCTGTGTATTTAGCTTACAAGCTAGTTATAGCCAAGCCTATAGTCTAGTGGTAGAAAACATAAGATTTAAAATAATGAATATGGATGGTAATTGAGAAGTATTCAAAGAGCTTCCCACCATTAATCCTTCATTAACAATGCCTAGGGAAGCTATTGTCACTCCAAATGTTCTAGTACCCCAAAAGATTAGATCCAAAGGAATCCTTTTATTCCCCAAGGCTCACATGCTTAACAAACAATAGTGGTGGCTCTTGAAGGTCAAGTAAAGCTTGGTGGTTCACCCATCAACATTTTTGAAGAAATGAAGATGTCAAATTTGAGTGTACCCATGTGGGATATGCTCTCCCTACCTAGCTAGGTGGACATTCTTTAGTAGGGTTTGGCCAAGGTTAATTTTACAAATATCATAAAAAATCCATCAAGAAAGTTAAATGAAGTTCTCACTAATGTAGCCAAAGGGCTAGAGAAAGGGAAATTAAGTAAAGCAGTCAAGCCTCCTCCCTTATATATTTTAGTAATCATTTTCTATCTTGTACATAATTATTTTATGGATAGTGGGGTTAGTACCTTAGTGATGCAAAAGTCCATAGTTGATTATCTTAGTATGATATGTGAACCATAATCTAAAGGAGTGATAAAAATCAATGGTTCTTCTCCTAAAACATTTGGTATAATCAAGGACCTCAATGTAACCTTGTAAGCTTGTCCTAGTGTCTTGGTAGCATAAGATGTACTGGTCTTGGACGTGCCTCCTCACTTTGCATTATGCTTATCCAAAGAATTCACAGCAAAGATATGGGTTATATTGTTGTAGACTGATCCTATATGTCCTTTAAGACAAGTTATGGGACCAAGGTGTCAATCAAGGTTGATGTTACAGCATAATTCCATATAGAACCTTATGGTCCAAATAGTTTCAACATCAATTGCACCATCATTGATGATGATGAATTTATAATGGGGTAGGATTTGAACACTCATCCTGAAGAAGTATAAGGCATGTTTTTATATGAGTTATGGAATGATAACATACTAACTAAAAAATGAACATAAAAATTAAAAAACTACAATTAACTTTAAGTTATCATTACAATAAATCAAATTATGTAGAGACAAGATAAAAATTATTTATGCAGTCTAGAAATAAAATAAGAACTAAAGAAGAGGATGATACCAAGAAATAACTAAGATATATTATATTTTATAGAATAATGTAAAACTAACTATTACCTCTCAAATTTGTACCCTTTAGAAGAGGGTTCATTAAGCCCTTTCCAACTTGAGTATAATTATAGGATCCAAACCCAAGATGTGGGTATCTTATAATGGGGTCATGCCTCTAATATTTTTAATGAGGATAGCTCTTTTGATGCATATTTTAGCTCATTCCCACTACTAAAACCTAATAATGACTATTTAAGAGAGAGAGAGAGAGAGAGAGAGAGAGAGACCTAAGATAACAATGGTTATACACCTAAATTTTGGTTTGATCCACCCTACTTGAATCTTATAACACTAATGAAACAAGTGAAAGACCAGATCTAGGATCCCAAATATCTATCATACATCGATGTTTCATAAAGAGGTTCACTAAATGATCTAAGTTGAGGGAAATGAAGTAGAGATCTAAATTAAAACATTAACCCATCATAATATCCATATGTGGGATTCAATAGAGATATGTAGAACACTAAACATGACCTACATAACCAAAATAACTAGTAACTAGGTGAGATCACAATTTGACAAGGGAGAAACTTCTACCACATATGCAAATCTAACATGTACACACTATACCAAAATAATGAAATATAAAACATAGTCTTTTATTCATTTCAAGATGTTACAAGCTCCAACATAGTAGAGTTTGGTCATGTCCAAGAGAGGGAGTAGATAAAATTAGAGAGATATTTATTTTTTGGCTCAAAATCCTCTATATATAGCATAAAGAGAGATGGGACCAATGCCTTGGAGATTGAAAAAAATCCTTAAGATTAAGAAGTGAGGTGGAAACACTTGATTACTCTCTATTTTTGTGCCTTGATCAATAATGGATCTCCTTTTGTCCCACTAGTCTTCGAGCTCCTCTCATTGGCTGAGAGTGTCCTACTAGAGACAAGGGTTTGTTCCATGATGACTAAATCTATTTGAGCAAAACCAATTCCCCTTAATTGTTTCTCCCATTATGAATTCACCACCTTAGGAATGTAAGTCCACTTGACATGTTCGTGAGGATCAAATCCTTGAATCTTGATACTGATAATCATGTCATGCCTTGAGTGGTAGAGTACTTTCTTTGTTGATGATGGAGCCATGTGGACAGATGAAACCTTTTTCCATTAACTGCATATATGATCCATTTCCATCTTTGGGTTATAGATCCCACCTATAGCTAGAAAACCAATTTAAGGTAATTGGTTTTCATATATTTATCCATATTAATGCAATCCTATAAACCATAGCCTCTTTTAGACTCCCATTAGGTCTAAAAAGACACACAAGTCTTTACAGATTCTAAGACTTCACCATACCTAGGTCCTTTAGAAATGGTGAACCTAGTCACAAGAATGAATCCTACAAGCCATAAAAAGTTAAACCAAAGGTCCATATTAAGCTCTAATGGTGATATTTTATATTTATTATACTTGATTGCATCATATTGACTACTCCATAGTGTTTAAATGAGATTCAATGGCATTCAGAAGACCTTGTAAAACCTTATTTTCTATGGTTGAATATAGCCCCTCAACCTTCATTAAGAATCCTAGGTTTTCCCTTATTATAACTGGTTGTTGAAATCTAACTAAGCTCACTGACACATTGACTCATCTCACTCCATCAATTTTGATTGGTATGAACACTAATGAGACATCGATCCTCTACTAGTCGAACACATCATTGACACTTGGCATGCACACATTCACTCTTTAGAATCATTAACCCTTTGATCTCCACTCATCATTAAATCAGAATGTACAATGGTACATAGACCATTAGATCAAATGAGACCTATTTTTTGAAAGCTAATAGCTATTTCATGATCTTAAAAATGACATCCTTAATCCCATTAAATGATATTTGCATGACCATTATTTATGGTCATATAATCATCAAATTTAATCTCAATAGGATTTATCTTCCTTTGTCTTAAATTTTATGTCCCATCAACCATCATTTAACATTTCATAGAACATATTTGGTGTACCATAGACCATAAAATTTAGTCACATATAGATTTTTTCCTGATATTTAATTTTACGTTAGCACAAACATCTTATGTTTTAGGTCCATTTTTGAAGGCTTATAACTTGTAGTGCAAAAGTCATGGAGAGACCAAACTTTCAAGAGATGATCTCAAGGTCCAAATCGATAAACCCATTTGATCACTTGGTCTTTTGGTGTATTTGTTGATGATATTAAAATTCTCAAGTTGGATGGTCCATATCTACTCCTATGTGACATCTTGGTGATGGTCGAGCTCATTTGGCTAAGTATGGAAAACTTAGTGAAATGTGACTAAGGAGCCAACTTTGATCATGTATATATTCATTTACACTTTGGTGGAAGATCTAAAACTTGGTACATAATAACTAGGGACCAAGATGAACAAACCCAGGTGACCATTTTCCCCTACAACTTCCACACGTGTGAGATATGGCTTTGCCAAGATGCTCACTCAACTCTATTTAAACCTCATTAAAAATGGTTAAGTATGGAAAAATAGTGGAATTTAGATGATATGCCAACTTTGGATCTCCATAAATTTTTAAGAATTTTTGGTAAAGGACCTACAAGTTGGCACATATAAATTTAGAACAAATGTGAACAAACCCATATGACCAATTTTACCTAATTCATCCACATATTTAAATTATGGCATCAATAAAGTATATAATTATAATTTTTTCCACTATACTCAATATGTCTAGATGAAAACAATGAAGAACTAGATGAAAACCATGCACTTTCATACTCATTATTAATACTATTGACATTTTGAATGGTCTATGTAACATATCCATCTACTCATCCATTAGCAACTTGATCCATATGGGTGTAAGCTTGGTATGTGGGATAAAAATCAGCCAACATATTTAGTGACTTGTAATGGTTTCATGCCTATTTATGTAAGAGAACCCAGACCATGTGCCTAGTCCAGTCCATTATGTATGGAGTCTCTTTTCTAGATCTAAAATGTTAACCTAGATTTGGAACTAGCTACTAATCCTGTTCTGACCTCTCTTGAAATAAATATAAGGACCAAAAAAGAACAAAATAGAATAGAGTTCCTAAGGCACTTATTGAAAATGAAACTAAACTAAAACCTGGATAACAAATAAATGTACCAAATATTACACTTAGAGTAATTTGAACAAAACTATCCTAATATATATAACTTAAAACTATATGTACCTTTCCTCTTAAATTGAAAGAAAATTTTGAGGACTTTCTTGCATCATGAGATAAGGGTTTGAATAAAGCATGCAACTCCTTGAAATTTGGTTTTGATGTCTACTTTTTCTTTATTTCAATTACTAGATTCTTTATCATGATACTTAATTATAACCAAAAAGATCTAAATAGGTTAGCTATGTGTATCCAAATAGTCTCAACTTTCTCATATGGTTCCTCAACTATAACCATTAATGGTGGTTCAATAAGTCATACCTCCTTGGCTTTCATGGTGTCCTTTATAAGACTAGGTTTGTATTTTGATTTAATTTATTTAGGATCATCAAGGAAATATTCATATTCTACCCAATCTTGGTCATTATCTTCCATGGGAAATTATTTGTCCACCTTCTCAAGCACTTGATCCTCAACTTGAAAAAGATATTTAAAAAGAGATATCTCAATCTCATTCATATCCTCTAAATCTCTCATGAAGACAAACCTTCTCATTTTTCTTTATCATCCCCATATCACTATATTATATAATATCCAAAACATTAATGAAAGCCCTAGATGAAGATTCAACTGGTTATACTATCCCATCATCCAAGTCTATCATCTTGAGTTCATCAATCTCACCTATGAAATCATGTTACAACTACTACTAATGGTCTTCTTATTTAGGAAATGATCTCTACCTCAATAATGGTGATGTGTGAGTTGTCCTCATGGATACCTTCTAAAGAAAGATAATCATGCACTTTATCTATATTAGCTACCACAAGACGTTAATAAAAATCTTGATCTTGGACAACTGATATGTGATCAAAAGGTTCTTGAGAAACAACCTCTTGATGCACATCTGAGACTTCCCCCTATTGGATATCATTTCTATCTTGTAGTTTCTCTTGTAGATCATCCTCATTGAAATTATGAAATATTGAGACGTGCTTACTCTCACCAAGTGGTTTCCCAATATTTATCTCCTCTTCTAACTTTGATAATCCATCATTATCAATTGTGAGTTCAACATGGAATTCACCACTTACCTCTTGAAGGAGTGGCATAGTATATTCTTGGGATGACTCCAAGAGAGATGAGACATATGTGACACCTCATTGGTTTAACTTATTTTCTTTTATAGTCATGTCTTCCTCTTTATTTATCATACTACTCTAGATGGATTTCCAAGTTGGAAATAACATAGATTATTGAGCAGGAAGGGATGGGAGCTGAATGACCTTGGATTTATTTAACTGCATGACTTGGTTCCAAAATGAGAAATATAGAGGTTTTTATTTGACCCTTTGATTCTATTTCTCCTCATCTTTCCTTGTCCTTAACTCTAACTCTCTAATATTCTTAATAATATTCTCTTGGAATATCTTTTCTCTAAGGTGGTCAATAGATTTATTAAGATAAGGAACATAAGAAGGTTATTGAGGAGGTATGAGAGATGTTTGTGGAGGTTTAGATCCTCATTTATTTTTAGCCTTCAAATATATATTTTATTTACCTTACCCACCCCATGATTTCACCACTTGGTTCTAGCTTGGAACCTTGAAGGACTTCATAAGGGGTTGTTGAGGAAGGACAAAATCTTGAACCTTAATAGTAGGCTATTCCATAACAATCTCCTTATTTCTTTGACAACTCTCTTAGATAGATCTCTAAGAAGGAAAGGTCTAAAAAACATATTAATAACTTGGGATATTCAAAGGCCTACTTGGAATGGTTTCTTGTGGAGGAATGGGTGGCACATAAGAAGGCTAATGTGGTGTATATGAAGGCACATAAGGTTAGCAAGTTTGGACCTACTATTCCTCAAGACCTTTTAGCTTGTCCTCAACTTTTTGAATGTAGCCACCTACATCCATCATCTCACCTATGAGATTGTTACAATTTACTCTCTCAATAGGTGCATTCCTTCTTTTATTAATTGTAATGGCTCTCTCACATCATGGACCTAGTGAGGAGGGGCATTTTGGCCATAATACTTTTGTCAACACAACTTTAGTGCATGCTAATCAAGTTTTATTAAAGTATACTTAAGTATTGGTATTGATGGTTCATGATCAGGTTGATGGGGGGACGTATTATAATGGGCTTGATGTTCATATGGAGTATTAGGGTAATATTTTGCATATATGACTGAAATATGGATATTCACCATAGTTATTCATATTGACCTCATATATCAAATGAGATGTAAAAACTAATTAGAAAATTCATTGAAACATAGCTAGTTTTCTCATAACTAGAAGCTTGATCTGAATTCACCATTAGTGCTAATGTGTTTGCTTCAAAAAGTTGATTAGAGGAAAGACACACCTATTTCTTCCCACTCTTTTGAATTTTGGTCCCATCAGGTGTGCCATAATTATTACCACTCAAATTTTCACCCTTTGGAAGAGGGTTCTTTAGGCCCTTTCCATATTTATTAGAACTATGGGAACCAACCCTAGGCTATGGGTATCTTATAATGGGTTCAAATATCTAAGATTTTTAATGATACTATCTCCTCTAATGCATATTTTAGATCATTCCCACTACTAAAACCTACTAAAACCTACTAGAGAGAGAGAGAGAGAGAGAGAGAGAGAGAGAGAGAGAGAGAGAGAGAGAGAGAGAGAGAGAGAGAGAGAGAGAGAGAGAGAGAGAGAGAGAGAGAGAGAGAGAGAGAGAGAGAGAGAGCATGAAATGGAAAACTAAGCTAATAGTGGTGATTTACCTAAATTATTATTTGATCCACCTTGCTTTACTCTTAGAACACTTATGAAATAAGTAAAAGACTAGATTTAGGATCCTAAATATCTATCATACATTAGTGTTTCATGAAGAGGTTCACCAAATGATCTATTTTTAGGGAAAGGAAGGAGAGGTTTAAATTAAGACACTAACCAAACATAGTAACCACATGTGGCCTTTAATTAATAAATTTAGAACACTAAACATGACCTGCATAACTAGATAAACTAATAACTAGGTGAGATCATAATTTGACAAACTTCTACCACATATGAAAATTTGACATGTACACACTATAATAGAAAAATGAAATCTAAAAGATAGTATTCTATTCATTTCAAGAGGTTACAAGCTCCATTTTCATAGAGTTTGATCATGTCCAAGAAAGGGAGTAGAAAAAATCAGAGGAGATCAATTTTTTGGCTCAAAATCCTCTATATATAGTATAAAAAGAGAAAGAGAGATGGGAATAATGCCTTGGAGATTGAAATACATTCCTCAAGAAATATAAGTGAGGTGTTAATACTTGATTACTTTTTATTTGCATGCCTTGATTAATAATGGATCTCCTTTTATCCCACTAGTCTTTGAGATCCTCTCATTAGCTAAGAGTGTCCTACTAGATACAAGAGTTTGTTCCATGATGACTAAGTCTATTTAAGAAGACTAAATTCCCCTTAACTACTTCTCCCACTATCAACTCACCACCTTTTAACTCTAAGTCCACTTGACATGTTCATGAGGATTAAATCCTTGAATCTTGATATTAATAATCATGTCATGTATTAAGTAGTGCAATAATTTCTTTATCAATGATGAATCCATGTAGACAAATGAAACCTTTTTGCAATAACCATATATCTACTCCATTTCCATGTTTATATCCCACATATAGATGAAAAACCAATTAAAGGTCATTGGTTTTCCTATAGTTATCCATATTAATGTAGACCTATAGACCATAACCTCTTTTGGACTCCCATTAGGTTTAAAAATATCCATCAGTCTTTGTAACAGATGAGAGTTCACCATACCTAGGTCCTTATTTAGAAATGTTAAACCTAGTCATAAGAATGAACCTTAAAAGCCATAAAAGTTTGAACTAGAGGCCCATATTAAGTGTCAATGGTAGTCATTTATATTACTTATACCTAATTACATCATATTGACCACTCCATGGTGTTTAAATGAGATTCAATGGCATTAGTAAGACCTTAAAAAACCTTATTTTCCATGGTCAAAATATCCCTTCAACCTTCATTGATAATCTTGGGATTGCCCTTATTCTAATTGGTTCTCAAAATCTGACTAAGCTCATTAACACATTGAATCATCTTTATCTATTGATTTTGAACTGTTTGAATACCTGTGAGATGTCAATCCTCTACCAGTTGAATGCATCATTGATACTTGTCATGAACATATTTTTTCTTAGATTTGATGACCCTTTTACCTTTGCTTGCCATTAGATGTGAATGTATGATGCCACACAAACCATTAGATCAACTGGGACCCATTTTTTGAAAGATAATAGCTATTTTATGATCTTAAAAATGACATCCTTACTCCCATAAAATGAAATTCGCATGACCATCATTGATAGTCATACGATCATCAAATTTAAGATCAATAATATTTTTCTTATTATATATTAAATTTGACATTCCATTGATCATCATTCAATGTTCTACAGAACATATTTGATGTCCTATGGACTATCAAATTTAAGCACATATGGATTTTTCCCTGATCTTTAATTTGATGTTAGAATGAATGTCTTATGTTACAGGTCCATTTTTGAAGGCTTATAACTTGAAGGGCAAAATTTATGGAGTGACCAAACTTTAAAGAGATGGTCTTGGGTTAGAAGGAACAAACCCATTTAATCCACTAGTCCTAAGGATTCATAAGTGAATATATTAAAATTACCAAGTTGGATTGTCCATATCTACTCCTGTTTGATGTCCTAGTGAGGATCAAGCTCATTTGGCTAAATAGGAAAAACCTAGCAAAATAGTAATAAGGAGTCAACAATGATCATGTGTAACTTCATTTGTGCTTCGATAGAGGATATGGAATTTGACACATAGCAACTAAGGACCATAATGAACAAACCCATGTGACCATTTTCCCCTACAAATTTATCATGTGTGAGATATGGCCTTGTTAACATGTTCAGTCAGCTCTATTTGAACCACTTTGAAAATGGGTAAGTATGGAAAAAAATAATGGATTTTGGCTAAGAGGCCAATTTTGGATCTCTATAACTTTTGATTCACTTTGGAGGAGGACCTAAAATTTGGGGCATATAAATTTTGAATAAATGTGAACAAACCAATATGACCAATTTAACTTGACTCATCCACACATGGTATTTATGATGTCAAAAAAGTTCTTACTCAAAATTTCTACCACTAGACCCAAGATGTCTATATGAACACAATGAATAACCATATGAAAACCATGCACTTTCATACTCATTCCAAAAACTCTTGACATTTTGAAGGGTCTCTACAACCTAGCCATTTTCTCATCCATTAGCAACCTGATCCATATGGGTGCAAGCTTGGTATGTGGGCCAAAAATTGGCCAATACTAACTAAATAAGAAAAGAAAAATTCTAATTAATACTACAAACACTAACATAATATGATCTAAAAGTAGACTAATAAACATGAAACAATATAATAAGTAAAATATTTATTTGAATGAGATAAAAATGTAAGGAAGACCAAGTCTCAAAAAATATA
Source organism: Torreya grandis (assembly GCA_037957365.1). Classification (NCBI taxonomy): domain Eukaryota; kingdom Viridiplantae; phylum Streptophyta; class Pinopsida; order Cupressales; family Taxaceae; genus Torreya; species Torreya grandis. The sequence continues at coordinate 696,302 of JARHVA010003389.1, forward strand.
TTGAAATATACTATAAAATAGAAGAGAAAAAAAAAATTAAATCTGATTTTATCTTAACATAAACAAGAAAGTACAAGAAAACATAGATTAATTTTGAATGAAATGTGAGTGAAAAAAATATGCAAATAGAAAGACTAACTTGTTTAATATTTAATATAAACTTAAACTAATCAAAAATTCAAATTGAATTTACTTAAAATAAATTAATTAATTAATTAACTAAAAAAAAAGAAAAAAATGCAAGTGTTGGAACAAGAGTCGTCTTATATAAAAGTGAAATGAAATTTATTGAGAAACAAGATAGTTCTAATTACAAACAACCTTAAAAAGATAATAATTTAAAATCAAAGATCAACAAATCATCACAAATGTGTTGCATTCATCATTATTTAGGTCAAATACAATGATTTATACTCATATGATTGTATATCTACAACAATAAAATGATATTAAAACTTGACAATATTTAGATAATCAATAAATCTAAAAACCTGGATATACCTACATTAATCAGGCAAACTACTTCACCATCAGAGAATGTATTATTTGGTCTATCTATAAATAGTTATTTGATCTATATATGCTTGCATAGAAAAGAAAATAGGGATGGAGAGACTTTCAAACTTCAAAGCACTTTTCACATGTATGTGTTTATCCCTTTTGTGCTATGTCTTCAATCCCTTTATAAAGTAATCTCCCTTTAAGATACTTAGAAAACAAGTTATAACTAACTTTTAGTTAGTTGTTAGGGTTAATCGACTTTAAAAATAAAATAGTTTACATTATAATCTATAAACTTGATGACTTTATAAGTTGGACATTAAATATAATCAAAGATATTAAATCAAATATAATATACCAATTCACATTTCTAATGGGTTTGGTCCTTAACTAATTTGAAATTATTCAAATATTTAGCTAACAATGCATATAACAATATATAAGAAATGCGAGCTATCAAATAATTTAAAAAATTTAACGTTAACATCCATAATTGAATTTATCCATTATAATATTAAGTACATGTACAAAAAATATTGATTTGTTCTACATGAAAATAATTTTGTTGTGTAAACATAATTTATCACTACCAAAAATGATTATCTACATGTTCAAAATAAATTTTTAAGTACCAAAAAAAATTAAAATAAACTATAAATATGAATAACCATCTTAAATTGAATTAGTCAAATGAACATCCTTATAAATTCATTACTTTGTATACTCCATGGAAGTAGTGAGAAGTTCAATCAACTGTGTGCCCTAAAAACTGTCAACATTCTTCAACTTCACCATTTTAATCATTTGGGTCACCAAGGGCTATGTTTTAGGGCTACTAGAATATTTCTTTATAGAATAATAAAGTATCTCAAGTATAGGTGAAATATACCTATTATTTAATGATAAATATGAATTTCACTCAAAAGACATTGTATTAATCTTAGGAACAATTTCAAGTTGAATGTACAAAGGGGTATTATAAGGACTAGAATCAATATTGGTGTGCATTATCTATGTGAATTCAATTTTATTACCTCATCCAAAAGGATGGGTTATCCTATGTGAACCTATATATCCTTTATTATCATTCAATCTTAAATAATCATAAGGTATATTATCAATTAAATTCTATAAAGTAGGATCTAAAGCATCAAAATGGATAAACACACAAGTTTATTGATTGAATGGCTGAGGAAAGGTGTTAGCATCCATACAACCATGAAAACCTTTATCTCAAGAATTACCCCATGAGGGATTATTCTTTCTAGGTCTATCATCATTTTTTTGCCAAACATCTCAACCTAAATTATGTGAATGTTGGGGAGTCCACCCTAACATAATAAGAGAATCATACCCATAATAAACATTCAAACATAAAATGTATAGCCAATATATCATTCATTTATCATTTATATTGAAAAAAAACAAGTGTTGATTCTAAAAACTATTATCATCTCAAAAACCTTCATTTGAAACTATCATTTTAACTATAAACTGAAGAAGAATAATCTTTACATTAAATCCTATTCACATTAGTCATGAAAATCATCCATGTGCAATCACTATATCCATGATTTATATACTAAAATAAGCCCAAATATATACAACTCACAATATGTTTAAACCACATCATTTTTCAAGTCAAAGCAAACAAACTATCGATGGAATTTACCAAAAACAACTACCTTATACTTTGCATTCTTCTCCACTTCGTAGACATGATAAAAAAATAAAAAACAAATCCCTTTGAGCACAAATGCATGTAACTTCAAGCACAAATTTATTGAAACCAAGTCCAAGAATCAAGTTCACATAAATAAAAATATTTTATACCAAACTAGTTGAGCTTGAAGAATAAATGAATGTATAAAAAATGCATTTCAAGTTCACATATAGACCAAAATATAGCATCCAGCTTAAAAGGTCATTTTGCCATAACTGAAAACCTTAAGGAGCATGACTGTTCCATAATATTACACACAAAAACACAAATATTTCAAATATTATAAACCAACTTTATTTTAACCATTTGCATATGATTATATCCATATAAAATAAGCTTGACACAATATATATACTTAGGATACATATCTTAAATAGAACTCACATGCAAGATTAATATGAAAAAAGGAACTCTATCAAAAGACTATCATTATTCTTTTGAATTATTAAACATGCAATCTCATTTTCTAATAACCATAAACATCACCATGAATTTCCTAAAATATTCCAAGAAAATACCAAACTTTGACTAAATAGAATGACCACACATATCATTTTCTTTCCATGCATGCCATTGCTTAATATATTTTAATAAAGGAAAAGATAAAGAATCTTTGACAGAGTTTACCAACTATATTAAAAAACATGCATGTATAAAATAATACTTAAAAGAAACATGAAATGAAGCATCAATATAAATTCCACAAACCATGATTTCTTTCCATAAGTATTCAAAAATTAAATTCAATAACTTTTGAAACTCAAACAACAAATTTGTTGTCATATCTTGTAGACCCAAGGCTTAAAAATTACAATTTTGTTTATTTTTAGTTTCTCATTTCTATCCTCCTTAGTAATCTATCCATATCTCAGTAAAGTTTCACTTGAAAAAATGATCTTGACAAAATTATTATGTGATAAAATAAAGCTAACTTTTTTATATTCCATAACTGCTTCTTAATTATTTACAAAAATGTGTCAAAACATGATTGGTCAATGGAATCTAACACCAAATTTGAACTAACTCAACCAAATTATCTACAAAAATATTCACTTAAAACCATGATTGACTATCCTTCTAAATCAAATTCTAATATCCCTGAATAAGGCAAATATATCATTCATTATCTTCTTTTACCGCCAAGTGTTTGAGATCTAGAAATGTTCAACTTTAAACTCTAAGACATTAATTCTAATATGTAAGGGTGGCATGGTGGATTTAATAAACACTTAAAATTAAATTCCTCATGGGTTAATTCTAACCCATAAAAAATCTATGATGTTAAATAAAATAAACTAAGCTTTCTACCTTACCACATTATTCAAAACTATTTTTGCCATGTTACATTCCTACTATATCCCAAAAGGACCATTAAGCTTCTAACAAATCAACTTCACACAATTTTACATGATATAAGTCAATATATTAAGTCCTCAAAGATTTAAAATATATTCCAAGGGAAATAATACATGCTA
>JARHVA010003389.1:702500-765000 GCA_037957365.1 Torreya grandis
AGTACCATAGGAAGAGTATGGTTACACATGAATGAATACAATAATAATTTTTTTGTAAAATTTAGATTGATCAATACTAGGACTTAAGTAATAGAATTTTTGATATATTTAAATGTTTCCTTAGCTTATATGTCCATTAAAATTTGGTGTCATGTTTCGGAAATCGCATTTAGTGGTATAAAAATCTTTGTGAATCCATAAATAATTTTTTTAAAAATTAATTTATCCAAAGAAAGTTTTTAGATCTTTTTTTAATTATGAAATAGGATTTTGGAAATGGAATTGGCGATATCTAGGTTAATGTAAATTCTTTTCATTGATATTATTGTGGTTAAGTAATTTATTTTTTTAACACCAAATATGTTTTCTTGAAGTTTAAGCCAATTCCATAAATTCTTCATTTGTTGTGGATATTTTACAAATGGCCTACATGTTGTGACCTTTTTTTGAAAGAATAATCATGTCATCCATGTATATGATGATTTATTTACTAATAAAATCATCAAATTTTCCATCCATGGCATGTGGTTTACCCCTTTAGGAATTATCCAGCATAAATCATATGATTATTAAAGACATGAGTAGACTAAATTAAGTAAATAGTGCGCAATAAATATAGCCCCTAATTTATCATAGAATTGACTATCTTTATGATTTAATATTTTAAGGTTTTACACATGTAATTCCTATGTTTGGTTAAAGGGCAAAGTTGTCTAAATCAGTTAAATAACTTTTAATAACTAAGCTACTCATTTATTATGATTTTGGCCTTGATTGACTTTATATAAATAGAAAAAAATAGGGATAAATAAAGACTAAGTTAAAAACTAACTATCATGGATGATCTAGGTTTTATAATTTGAGATCTAAGAAATAGTCTATGTTGTCAACAAGAGTTTGGTATTCATCTATTCATTATATAGTAGTGCCCAGTTAAAATAGTAGCACCATCTATGTGTAGTGTCCCAAATGTGGCACTTATGTCCCCTTTGTTAGAGTATTCCTATTTTTAGGGAGCACCTGCACCTATATTTGTGTGTTATATTACTACATGATTGAAACCTATAGCTGTGTATTATACATGGAAATATTGATTTGATGTGAAAACCCTAGTTATATTTTCAAGTATGATTTGATCAACAATTGAGTGTGTTTTAGTAGGATGGACTAGACATCCATAACACCCTAATGTGTAGAGAGTTACCTATATAAAAATACTTTGATGAGGGATCAAGTCTGATGTAGTTCTCTCACCTACTGCTTGATGTATGTGCAAGTGAATGCTAGAATGAGAGTGGCTTTGGATGCCTTGAATGTGTTTGATCTTTAGAATGCTTGAAAACTAGATGTAAGGCTAATGTGGAAGGTAGTATGCATAAATTAGGGTAGAATAGGGATAATTTACCTTGATTTTACATAGCTTGGTCTTTGATTTGAATTGATTTTTCATATATTTTCCATCTAGTGAATAGAGATGGATTAGACTTGTATTTATAGCGTTTTATTTCTTGTCTAAATAATAAAATGAGTTTCATCCAACCTTAGGAGGAGAACACATTTGAAAAACTATATATTGGGAAGATATGGGGTTAAGGATAATAGCACCCAATTAGGGACACTAACACCATGTGGCTATACTTTCCCAAATGTGGTGATAATGTCCTTTTGGTAGATTACTAAGTAATTTGGATTGGGGTTAGAGATGAAATTTCTAGGACCATGTCTTGACTAGTTGTAGGTGATCAAGGTCTACTAAATGACTAAAAATGTAATTCTAAGCCTTTATAAGGGGTTTATGGCTAGCCTAGGGATAGGTTGACTCAAATGACACTCTTAGCATCCAATTTCCACTTTTAGGTGATTACATTTGCCCACCCCATTTATGCTAATAATGTAGCAATGTGAAATGACTAGTATAAATTAAAAATAAGTGTACCTAGACTTACCTTAAAATTAAAACCCGTGTAGCTAAGTTTGAATATGTGAATATAGGTCAACATATGTGAAACATAATCTAAAGTAATGTCTTGTAATGAAACAAGAAAAAAATAGTCCTTACATAAAAGATAATCAAAAGCCAAAGACTATGTTGAAATGAAATAGTTGAGTAAAGATAGTATTAACAAATGTATGCACATCATTGTGTATGTAAAGCAATATATGAACCTGGTAACAACCTATGTGCATGAATGCATGTACTAATCATATCATTTAATAAATTAAATTACGTCTATGGCTTTCTCAATCTTCATATGGGTGTCTCAATAACTAAATCTAGTTTTTAACTCCATCATTTCCCACCCCTACTTGATGGATCTTAGTCTCTATGAATAGCTTGGATAAGACTGTAAGTGTGTCAAACCCTCTCATATAGGTGGCTTAGTAACTCAATTAGGACATGAATAGTTCATTTCCCCTATGTTAAGTAGATGCATCTCTAATTTTACTATGTAAAGTGATAAAAGTATATAACTAAGTAATTTAACTATGTATTCAGCTCTATGACCATTTAGGTATATTACATGGCTCTAGGCCACTAAAGAATGAAAACCATTACAAATGGAGTAAGGCATGAATATGGTGAGTACATAAACTTTGATAGCAAGTGTATATAATGTAAATAATTATATCAAGTTTTCCATTCCATCTAATCAACCTATTTGAAGCTAAGTATATAGAAACTATGTACCACACACATGCTCCCAATCTAGTATCTGAGTATACTAAATATGAATCATGTATGTAATATCTAAATCAATGTAATTGATATAAATGTATGAGTTATCATGTCACAAATGATGTCCTTAAATATGAGCAACTTATATAAATTTAAATTGAAATGACTAACTTTGAGATAAATCTAAACTTAATTGCCAAACCTATGATTGTATCTATGCAAATCTATATTGTACCTAGTGTACTATTCTTAATGATCTAGATTATCCTAAAGCTAGGGATATTAGGCATTAACACCTTGTAATGGATAGTAGTGCCCTATGGTACTAGTGTCCCAGTCTAGGCACTAATGAATGTTTGTTATAGTCTCTATGTGGTATAAATTGACTACTGAGTCTATTTTTTGTCTACCCTAAGTCTGATATCTAAAATTGAGCATGTGTGTTAAAATGTATCTATAAAAAGAAAAATAAGAGCCTGATATATATGACAACACTTTTAAATACCCACTATTTTTAGGGTAGTTATGAAATCTATAGAATACCTACCCTCTAAATAAGTAACTTTATAAAATTTGTTAGTCAGAACATGTGCATGTTATTCAAATATAATGTAAAACATAACATTAAAATGTAAATGTATCTAAGCATAAGTAGGAAACATAGCATATCTATTATAATCTAGCATTAAACAATGGTGTCAAGATAGATGTACACAATGTATAATATTAGTAAAAAGTAACTACCTAGGGGGATATGAATGATGTCCATCAAGGCACCCAGGTAGGATTGGTAGATGCATGAGATCCCTCATGGCATCAAAAAATGGTGAGTGAGTGAGTGTGTGTGTGTGTGTGTAACAATCAAATACAAGTGTCATGGTGTAGAAGCATATAAAGAAGCAAACATACAATAACATGAGGCACATAAAAAGGTAGGCCAAGGGGCCAAAATACAAGGAACATGGACACATGTCTCTAACTATGAGAATGAGGACATTCAAGGACATGTTTAAATGTCCACATACACAAACAACAAATAATTTGGCTTAGATCCACAAAGAAAAACATGTTCAAATGTTTGAATATAGAAGTATGAAATAACACACATAAGGTACATGGGAACATGTCCAAGGCATACAAATAGAGAATTGGCATATAAACCAATGAATGATGACATATCTAAATGCCCTCAAAGATGTAAGAATCATAGAAACACAATCAAGTCTAATCTAGAAACTAAAAATGTAAGCATGTATAATGATGTGATACAAATCTATGTAAATTATAGGGTGCATTTATACTGAGTCTAACTAGTGATAATCATAAAAAGTGTGAGAAATGAATATGAATGATCAATATAAAGATAAATCAATTCATAACTAGAATGTATAGTGTGTAAAAATAAAACATGGTTATAGAACTTGTGTAGGAGATGCCTCCAAGTGGGTAGATGTGGTAATGTATAAACCTAGGTCAATGTAAATACCCCTAATGGGTAGATGATTGATGGTTTGAATCAATGTAGTGGATTGGAGTCTTATCTATATTTACAATCACTTGACAAGAACAAGTGAAGCATATGTGTATGATAAAACTGACTATGCTAGGATAGTTAGTAATATGCAATATCTAAAAAATAGTAGAAATGTAAACATAGTACTTGTTGGAATTTATAAAATTTTATATTTTTGAAATATTTGAATGTATTTTTATTTTGACATATTATATTATTTTTGTTTTTCTAAGTATAATCTATGTATAAGCATTTGAAAATAGACTATGTACAAGGAGTAGGATAGAGAAGGAAGTATGTACAAGGTTAGGAACCATACTAACTAATGAATCTCATAAGAGACTCACCATCACTATGATCTATGTTGAAGACTGGAATTGTGATCATGCATGTGTTGTGAAAGGGTAGTTTTGAACCCATGATTTGGTGTGTCATATAATTTGAACCTAAATTTGCCTGAGTAGTGACGTTATGATGTTGTGCTACTAATTGTGATACCCTATGAATTGTAGGGTTTGTGGGGACCCATCTAGTATATGTAAAAGTTGTATGTCACATAGGCTCTCTATGTTGAGAACCCCTAGACCCAAATATAAGTGTAAACTATGTAGAGGAAGGTCATATAAAATCAGTGACATTTCTCTAATGCAATGGTCTCTCTAGTAATGGTATTTAAGGTAGAATATGCACTAGTGATGACTATATTAAACACTATGATGTATCCATATTATTTGTACTCTCTTTTTTAACTTATAATCATGCAAAATCTGGAAATGGAATTAATATTATAACTAGTGTTGGTGCTAGAAGTGTCACTAGAATTTTTGTATGAAATACCATTAGGATGGGAAGAGGATACTCATATGGACTACCCTCAATCTTAACCACCTATTTAATATGTATATAATTGAGGCATCAATGTAATATAGACAACATGACTTGGAGATTTTATAACCATGGCCAACCCAATAATATATCGAATACACCCACACTAGGTATTACTAAGAGCCAAGTGGCTATGTGTGCTAGTCCAACCTATAATGGAATCATTATCTCCTTGATGGATATTTGAATATGACCACTAAAACCACTAATGATTGTATCTTTAGGTAATATATCATACTCCACGTAGCCCAAATATTGGATGAGTATCATGATGCACATGTTCATGCTTGACCCATTATCAACCATGACACTATTAATAGGATAATGGTCTATAAATGCTCATATGAAGAGCACATGTAAATTTATATCATTTTACACAATCTCCTACTCTTAAAATTTGATAAGTGGTTTAGGTGGCACAATAGTGTGATACATGCCAATAAAGTTATGTAGTGGATGTGTCTCTTCTATAACTATGTGATAGAAATCTAGTGGTGGATGAGCTTGATATGTATAATAAACACCTAATGTGACCCTTACCTCAATATTTATATGCTTTTGGAAATGATATGAAAATATCTTAAGTTAATTTGCATCTTTTTGTTGTCTCAATGCCTCTGTGGATGTGCCCACATCAATAATGTTGGCCTCAATGAGATCTTATATCTTGTGCCTCAAGCTGATTCACATGTTTTTGGTGTGCCCTGGTCCCTTATGATACTCATAAAATGAATTTGAATCATAACTATTTGGAAGAGGTTGTGTCATATCAATCTATTTAATGGAAGGGAGAGATATGACATTGCATTCCAATAGTTATTGTAGAACTCATGATGGTGACTTTGATAGATTAGGAAGACTCTGCACTAAGGAGTTTATAAACCAATCTGGGAAAAGGCTCTGAAATTATGTTGACTATTGTCTATTGATCTATTTTGTTTTCTATGTCCCTAAATTTTACAAATTTTTTTATGTGCTCTTAATAGTTGAATCTAATCCATGTATGTACTTGAGTTTTCTCATTTCTAGGAGATTAACCTCTCTTTACTTAATTATGTGGTACATGTATATAAATTTGAGAAATATCTTCAATAAGATTGATTCATGAAGTGACGGTAATAAAATATATTTGAATATGTATTGAAGCTCTTTGTCTATCATGGGGCTAGTCAATTTTGATAAGATTGTCTTATACCATAAGACATATATAGTTATGGGATCATTTAAATTTTGATTTACTTGCACCAATTGTGCATATGATATTTGATCACTTATGCTGATAGATAAGTCTAATAGGAACATATATTATAAAGGATTTAATGTCGTAATATATTGGTTTGGTAAATCATAGATCCACTTTAGGTAATAATCCTTGAGACTGTATGGAAAGAGCTTCATAAGAAGCCAATCATTGGACACATAGTCTAAGCATGCTACATGAAACGATCTAAGGTGATGCCATAGGTAACCCTCACCATCATATAATGTGAGTTTAGGTGCTAATAAACTATATGGAAAAGGTGTTGTTGTAATGTGATATGCCAAAGGTGTATGTAATAGAATGCTATAATCTAGGGAATGTGATGGCTTAGCTTCTCCCTCTTTAAGATGTAACACCTTAGATTTTAAAGAAAGAAATTTTTGCATGGGATTTTAGATTGGGAGGAGAAGCAATAGCCATAATTGGACTAGTTATCATTGATGGTTGAATAATAAGCTTGGGTTGTGCTATCTAAGTTGGTTAAGTGAGCCCCACTAAAGGTGTAATAACATCATTAATTGGAAGGGTTAAAGATTGACCATTGTTTTTCTTATTCTTTATGTATAATATGCCCTAAAAAATATGTGCATAATCATGGGGTTATTATTGAATATTTTCTTTTAAGCCATGGGATACTTCATCCTTTTTCATTACTATATCATTATAATTGAATGGAGGTAATGTGTGTTGATCCTCAATATGGACCTGATCTTGTTCTTGGTCATATTATTCATCCTTGGATGCATTGTCATTTAATTTCAAATAATCGAGATGTGAAGGATTCACATTTAGAGTATTAATAGGTTTTGTGTCCTTGTTATAAGTACAGATAGCTATAATCTAAATATAATCTATATGATTACCACCTAGTGTAGCACTTCTTATTAAGGGGAGAGAGGTATCTTTTTTAGATGCCATATACCAAATAAATTTAAATAGAGCTACTACAATAGAATATATGAATTCTTAATAATTAATAATAGATAATGAAAATATGAGAAAATGGGATACAAACCTTAAGATAATATAGGGTTATGGTTTCTGGAAGCTAGGGTTTCTTTACAATAATTTAAATTATATGTAAAACAAATTGAAACTCTAATGTAAATTTTAATTTTTTATTAGCTATGTTGTCTAAATAAAAACAAAAAATTAGAAGTATACATCCCTAAATATACTATAAAAAAATAATAATCAATGCAAGCTAGGGTTTTATGCATTGTTCAAAGTAGATGGGTTCACCAAATGATTAAACCTTTTAGGGTTTTAATAATGTAATTCCTATGTTTAGTTAAAGGGTTGAGTTGTCTAAATCAATTAAATAAATTTCAATAATTAATCTAGTAATTTGTTACAATTTTGACCTTGTTTTAATTTCTAAAAAATAGGGATAAGTAAATACTTAGCTAAAAACTAACTATCATGGATGATTTGGGTTCTAAAATTTGAGATCTGAGTAGTATTTTATGTCATCAATAGGATTTTGGCATTCATCTATTCACTCGATAATAGCACCCAATTTTGAAAGTAGCACCATTTATGTGTAGGGTCACAAATGCAGTGCTAATGACCCCTTTATGGGATTGTTCTTATTTTTTAGGAGCACTTGCCCTTGTATCTATGTGTTTTATTCATGCATGACTAAAACTTGTAGTTGTGTATTGGACCTAGAAAGCTTGATTTCATGTGTAAACTTTAGTTTTATTTTCAAATATGATATGAGTAGGAATTGAGTGTGTGTTAGTAGGATGGACTAGACATACTCAATATTATGCTATGTAGAGATTTACCTATATGCCAATACTTTGAATATGGATCAAGTCTAATGTAGTTATACCACCTAGTGCTTGATGTATGTGAAAGTGAATGCTAGAATGAGAGTGGATTTAGATGCCTTTAATGTGATTGAGCTTCATAATGCTTGAAAAATAAACTTAGGGATGCTTTAGATGGTAGTTGTAGATGTTACTTTTATACACCTTGTATATCATGTCATCATGATATGTGTTTTAATGACCCCTGCTTGAGTAATTATTTAAATAATTACATTTTACCTTCATATTTACCTTTCACCACATAGGTTAAATGAGTTAATTACTATAGTTAAACAGTAATTAACCCACTTTTTACTATCCTTAACCATAAAATCTCAAAATTAAATAAAATCTAAATCTACCCAACCTCCTAACAAACTTATCCCATGGTTTAATAAACCCAAACAACCTTGAATGTCATTTTAACCCTTATTTACCCTATGCTAACCCATTGGAATGGGTTTTCATTCATCTTCACCCATTTTTGGTAAATTGACATCAATTTTCCTAGATCGATGATGATCCATAAAAGCATAGTAGACCTCCATTTCTTAAGAGGAACGAATGTGAAAGGAAGGAGACTAATTTTTTATCAAAATTTTCTATCAAAACTAGTCATGAATCTAAATAGACCTTACCAACATATTGCTACCTTTGAAGAGTACTTGATAAGTGATATATTGTTAGGTGATTTTGAATGTAATTTTTGATTATTTCTGGTATCACTTTCTTCAAACCATCCAAGGTTAGTATTACATTATACTTAATCATTTATTTAATTAGTCGACATTAAAAAGCATAAAAAACATTAAAACATTTTGGCACACTCGATGGAACCTAACTCTCATTTTTATTTGTTAAGTTCAAAATTGTTGAATTTACTCTCTTTCCATTTCTTTGTTTTTGTGCATTCATCCAAATATAACATTAGGCTTGCATTTCATTTTTTTTTAAAGTTAAAGTAAATTGCATTTATCTTTTCTATTTAGATTCTTTCACATAAAACAATCTAGGCGGTAATCTATCATAGTTATCACTTTATCCACACACAAACCAAATCACAAAATCAATTAACACATCTAAACACCTAACATAAGGAAATTGATGGGGATTTCATCACCTCATGGAAACTATCTTTCGAACAATCCTACTTGGATTTCACTACCAAGGGGAGGTCCAACTCAGTTCTCTAGTTGAGTATAATCTCTAAACCATTGGTATATTTTAGCTAAGCACCCACACTAGCTATGGGATTATGACATGAGGGGAGAACGCCCCAAGAATCAAGCCACATACCAATACCAGTACATATCTCCTTTGAGCACCAAAAAAAAATCTAAAACCTTCCTTAGTTTACCATTTCTTAGGACCTTCATTATCTTTTCTTTTATTATATTTCCTTTCACATCTTAAACTTAAAAGAGATTAAAAAACTTGTTTGGAATGACTTTAGTGTGTGTGTCTTTCATCCATCAATTAAAATGAGATAATTCAAAAATAATTTTTTGTTTTAGTTGTTTGTTTTATTTTTGCTTTTATTTTCTATTTCATGGTTTTAACTAGGCAACAATCAAAGAAAGAATTTTATGTGGGTATTACATCCTCTCCAATGGAGCATACACCTAGTCCAACTTCTTCCCCTGAGTCTCTTGAGGATCTTGTGTTTCCATAGTATTATCCTCAAGGAGATCCTTCCTTTGTGGAAATACTAGACAATAACCTTGTTTCTCTTAATTATTATCTAAATAGTTGAGTAATACTTATTTATCCTTCCCCCCATGCCCAATACTCTCCACATAGGTATGGGATGCCTTTCAAGGGAACTAAGAAAAGTAGATAAATTACCACAGCCATGGTAAAATTTCCCACCGGATATCCTCCACCTAGCTCTAATGCTTAGATATCATAACCTTTAGAGAAGTAATAATTTATGATATCTATCAGTTCTCCAATTATTATTTAGGACCAAAACCACTCCACCTATATCTTCCATACCTTCACAAACATTAGTAGTGTGAATTCTTGCAAGTCTCCCACCCATTAAGATGACTTTGGCATATAGTACATAACATTTCCTCATGCACAACAAATCCTTCATGTAAAACAAATCCCTTATGTCCAACCTTTCTAATAGTATATATCCTTAGTTTCTCAATATGTGGTTTCATCACAACCAATTATAACCACTCACTTACAATCTTTTTTATAGCAAAATATTCTACTACAAGTCTTGTAATATGTAGTGACATCTTAGCCTATTATGTATACCATAGTAGGATACCTTTCTTCACGTCCTATGTCTACCTTTTTACCAAGCTATCAACCCCTTTAGAAAGGTGTTTTAGGAAGTGTGCCTTAGATTAATATGCAAAAAGACCTCATGAACATCTTTATGAATAGGATGGCTAGTTTGGAAGCCTCTACCTCTAGACATAATACAATGCTCACATATGACTAAATTTTTAATGAGCCAATCCATCCCTCTGTCCTTATCCAACCATACCCCTCACAATGGGAGCTTCCTAAGTTGACTAAATTCTAAAATAAATAAGATCCCCAATAACACCTTGGGGATTTTCTATAGACATGTTATCTTATAGCACATCATGATGCCCTCCTACTTAGAACATTTCCCATATCATTAGTGGGATCGACATTGGATTGGTACAATTCCATTCCTTAGCATTCCCTCTTTTCCTTTGGCTAGTTGGCCCAAATTTTCATGGAACACTTCTCAATTAGTATTACTCAAAAAGTGACTATTATAGATATTTACACTATTAGATAGTTTGATGATGAATCCATATCATACTTTATGGTTTGATGACATAACTTAATCAACTAGATAACCTTTTCCTTGCCACAAATAAAATTAATGGAATTATTTTCATGTTCTTGTGTAAAACCTATAGCATCCATGTTACAAATTCAAACTTTTAAGAATTTTAACAAAGCCTTTACCATGGCCTGTAAGCTTGAAATCTATGGCATTGAAGAGAAAAAAATTAAGTTGTGTAATAAGAACTTTAAATATGATCCTTCCAAAAATAATAAAAATAATCCTAAACCAAAAGGGGCAACAAATATAGTTACTGCAAAAACTTATTCCCCTTAAACATCCAACAAATTGGGGTCTTTTACTTCTTAAATGTAGTAACCTAGGGGCCTTACTCATTTTCCCCCTAAGAAATATACCCCTATAAGAGAGCCTTATACTTCAATAGTAGATAAGATCCTATAAGCAAATGTTATTAAACTCCCTCTTATTAGACCTATCGATGATACACATCTGAATCCCACTAGGTATAAAGAAGATGAGTTTTGTGATTATCATAGGGTAATAGGAAATGACATAGAATGATGCTAATATTTTAAATTATTGGTACAAAACCTCATTGACAAGGGGGACCTATGTTTGGACAATCCAAATGTTCCTCCTAACCAAACCTTAGATATTTTTAAATGGCATTTTCCAAACCATCCATCCACATTAAACACAGTCCAAACCAACCTTGAGGAAACACAAAAACAAGCTACTCATATGATTGACACAATCTATGATCATCTATTTCCTAAAAAAGTCATAGAGAAACCTTCAATCTTAGATCTCCTTGTAGGGGATGCTTTTGATTTGAGTCAACCTAAGATCACTAAAACTAGTCTTAAAATCCTTATAGAGCTCCTTGATCTCATTACATGGGATCATTCATGTGAACCATCACCTTCTCATACCTTGAACCTTTGAAACCATCCTCTACTATAACACCTCCTTACCCCAAAGATATTAAAGGAAAAGGTAAAGCTCCTATGATCAATAGCGGGGACAATTGTCTTGGTATTCTACCAAAGAAAACCTTAGATCATCCTCAGGTTAAAGTTGATCTTTTTCAAACATCAAAAGATACAAACCTTAGTCTAAATACCCCATCTATCATTAAACTTAGGATGAACAAAGGGCTTATCCCTTTTGTACCATCTCCATTATCTATTTTAGGTCCCCATCTATCTTCTATACTTGTCATAGGTGCTTTTGCCCAAACATGTGGGAAAATGCAAAGTTTCTCTCCCTTATTAGTCACACCTCCATATACAACTTCCTCTATTAAGGGACCTTTATAAAAACCTAGAGGAAGAGAACTTAAAGTTATCCCTCCTATAAAGGATAAATGACAAAACCAATTAAGTAATACTTTGTCAAAAGAGTCTATTATCAAAACCCCTATAAAACCACAATATGATGCTTTGAAGGGATCTTATGTTGTATTCTTAAAACAATTATTTTATATATCCCTCATTACCTTACCACATATATAGACCATTAACCTTCGCCCTCAAGGACTTGCTTGGTATATAAATGAGGAATTAGGTGCATATCATAGAGTACCTAGGTATGATATAGAAAATTGTAAATCCCTTAAGGCTATAATCCAATAGTTAGTCTAGGATGATGACTTTTTAATTGATGATGTCAATGATCAAACTCCTAAGCAAAATATCATTATTCTATCCGTTCCACCCACCCATAATACTACTAGTCCTATAAGTGATAAATATTTGGTAGCCTCTTTAGATCCACATTTATTACACATTGATGTTGTCCATGTAACCACCTATTCTCAAAACTAAAATACTAATAAAGCTAAGGTTTCATTTATAAGAGCCTCTATACCCAATATTCTCAAACCATATACACAAAAGCCTAAAGTTTCTCTTATAAGAACTACCCTAGCTGAAGCTAAGGAGTTAGTACAAGTCTCCATTTTAAAATAACTCCACCAAGCACCTATAAAAAATTCATTATATGAGCTTATTGAAAATTCTTTGCAACATCGATAGGAAATGATAGAAATTCTCCAAGATATTGAGGTGTGATCAAATGAACCTTAACCTTTGTTAGATTTTATAAGAGCTCTTCAAATAGTCTCGACTCTTAGTTTTACTAATTATAATCTTGTTCCTTTATCACTTGAAGATCAAGATCCCACCCTTCTCGTTCTCCCCATTTATGTAGGTCTTCACACAATTAATGAGATCTTTTATGTAATATAAGATACAACATTCTATTAGGACATCCATAGATTCACATGATGTGATGTGTACCATCCATAATTCATCGATGACATAAATATAAACATGAAGCTTAGGTATGCATCCTCCTTATTGATCCTCATCCCTTTAAATCATTTAATTTCACCTTTAGGCCAAGTGATGTCATAATAACATCATCAAATGTTATCCCATCTCCATCTTCTAATCAAGCTTCGACTATCATGATGATCCTTGCCTCAAAACTACCTACTCCAAAGTCCATTGACTCTTTGATACAATAGCTTTCAATGGGAAAATATCAATTATTAACTCTTAACACCTTACCTGCTCCTAAAGAATATGGTCATCTTGATAAGCAACACATGTATTCACCAAATTTAGGTGAGCTCATTCCTTTTGGACCACCTTTACTTTATACTCAATATATGGTGGGATGAATTAAGCTACCTCAAAACCTAATGATTATGTTTGTGCTAAACCATTTACATCTAATTTATCCTTTCTTATCAATCCCTAGTTTGTTTAAACTTATCTTTATCATTACACCTAGAAAGTCTTTGGCATGGGTATATATGAGCAGGGTCCCCTGGATGTCACATTAAGAGATTTAAAAAAATCACATGAAAATCATGGCTTAGGTTTCAATAAACATTCTAAATCTACCCCCAAACCTATTCTTATACCATCTTTAGAACAAAAACCATCTTCCTCATCCGACACCTCTTCCCTGACTAATGATACCATATCCATTCCTTCTAACTTTTTTTTAGTCAATATGATCTCCTTAAAACCACTCATCTTCCACTATGATTATGCCATATAAACCATACCCTTAGTATATCCTAACTTAATATAATGTGATATGCCAACCATCCATATTTTCTAATGTCAGGATTATGAATCAATCTTGACTCATCTAGGTGCTGAAAACTCTTATTTACACAATTCTCTTCCATTTGAAACATCTAGCCTATTAAATGAAGCCACTAATAATATTAATATTAGGTCTTAGGAAGTATTTTGGATTATTAAAATAATCAAAGCCTTAGATCCATAAGAAAACTAGGATTTTACCACTTTTTTATTAGACCATAGTAAAGCCTTTAGCTAGTCTTATAGAGATATGCCTAGTATTGACCCCTTGATCATTATCCATAAAATTTTTACCTTTCCTAATGTTAATATATTGAATTAAAAGATTTGTAAAATGCATCTTCATGTCACACTTTTAGTAAAATAAGAGTTATAGTGTCTTTTATACACTAACTTTATTCAACCCATTGATTATCCTTAGTGGATGCCCAACATTGTTTTAGTCACTAAGCCTTCAGGGGGACTTCGTATTTGTATAGACTGTCATGATTTAAATATTTCCTATCCAAAAAATGATTTCCCTCTCCCTAACATTGATCAATTAGTGGATTTGTCTACTGGTCATGAAATGTTATCCCTTATGGATGGTTTCTCTGGTTACAATCAAATACTTATTACACTAGAAGACCAACATAAAATTGTAATTATTAATCCTTGGGGGACTTTATGCTGTCATGTTATGCCTTTTGGCCTTAAAAATGGAAGATCCACCTATCAGTGAACCATGATTTATATATTTCATGACATAATCCACAAAATTGTTGAAGACAATGTATATGATCTCCTCAAAAAGTCAAAGCTCCACAAAGATCACCTATCTGTACCTAAGATTATTTTTTATCATCTACTCTAGTATCATGTGCATATAAATATGAAAAAGTGAATTTTTTGGTGTCTTGATGGGTAAACTTCTAGGCTTCATTATTTATATTCATGGAATAGAAGTGGATCCCACTAACATCAAGGCTATTTTAGACATGCCTCCTTCATCCAACCTTAAGTAGCTTCATAGTTTACAAGGAAATCTCTAGTACATTCATCATTTTATCTCCCAACTCTCTGATTAGTGTCAACCTTTCCACCATTTATTAAATTAAGATAGTCTCTTTATATGGTATTCTCATTTTCAAGAAGCCTTTAATGTGATCAAGGACTATTATTTATCACCTCCTGTCCTAAATCCTCCTAAGGAAGGATCATATCTCAGCTATAGATCATATTTTAGGTTTTATTATTGCCCATAGAGATGAATATCACAAAGAGCAAACTATTTATTAGATAAGTCATATCATCATAGACTATGAAACATGTTATTTTCATACCAAAAAATTATGTCTAGAATTGATCATTATAGCTTATAATCTTTGTCATTACTTAATTAACCATAAGATGTATGCAATTACATGTACTAATCCCCTTAATTTTATGCATTATAAACCTTATCATAATCAGTGGATGGCTAGATGGATTATGTTTCTAGCTAAATTTAATTTGGAGTTTCTCCACTAAAAATTTGTTAAAAGGTAGATTATTGTTGATCAATTTGCTGAAACACCTCTCAGTGATAATAAACCAATAAATTTTGAATTCCCTAATGAATCTATCACTTCCACTTTTTGGTTAATTCTAGAGTATCAAATAACTCTATTCTTTCATGGGTCTAAATGTGAGTGAGGAGGTGGTGTGGGAATTATATTAATCCCTTCTCAAGGTATTCCCATGTCTTTGTCTTTCAAGTTAGACTTTGATGGATATGTATGAAACATTGATTATAGAGCTTCAAACTACCCTTGCATTTGGATTTAGGTCAATTAATATCTATGGGGATTCCTAGTTAGTGGTCAATCAAATTACTGGATTATATCAATGTAAGAATGATATTCTTTGGTGGTATAAGACATTAGCCCATCATATTTTTTCCACCTTCAAATGTTATTCCATCGAAGCTACCCCTAGATCAACTAATAAATTCATTGATACTATGACATCTCTTGCCTCATCTTAGGAATCTAAGTTATATGTCCTTATCTATGAATTTAATTAGCCTTCTTATATAAGGATTGATTTTCCATTTATTAATAATATTGAGGAAAATATAGAGGAGCCATGGTATGGATAAATATTTGTTTATTTTTCTATAGGATTGTCTCCTCCCCATCTATCTAAAGGTGTTAGACATGTTTTATAGTAGAAGGCTACCTACTATATCATACTAGGGGGTGTTCTTTATAAGCATGGTTTTGATGGCATTCTTATCCATTGTCTCCAAGAGCATGAAGTTACCTTAACCATTTAGGAGGTTCATGATGGGTTGTATAGTGGAAATTTTAATGGATACATAATTGTTAAGAAGATCTTACATTTAGGTTACTATTGGCCCACCTTAAATCAAGATTATTTCACCTATTTTAAGAGGTATGTAAAATGTTATTGGCATGCAAACCTATCCCATATCCCTAGTAAAGCCTTGTAGGTAGCAAGAGACTTATCACCATTCTCTCAATTGGGGCTCGATCTTATAGGGCAAATCAATCCTAAATCTTCCCAACATCACAACTTTATTGTCACCGCTACATAATACTTCACTAAGTGGGTGGAAACTATGCCACTTATCTTGACTAAGGAATAAAATATTATGTATTTTATCCACCAGTACATTATTTGTCATTTTGGAGTTTTATATAAAATAATAATAGATAATGGAAAATCTTTTAAAAATAAAAAAAATTAGGTGTTATGTGATTCATTTAAAATTAAATTGAGTTTATACTCACCTTATTGTCCTCAAGATAATGGTCAAGTAAAAGCATATAATAAAACTCTGGTTAAAATCCTAACTAAACTTGTTAATTAAATTGTTAAGGATTGGCATCTTTGTATCCCTTTTGCCTTGTGGGCATATTGAACTAGTATTCAAACCCCTACAGGTACTACTCCTTTTTCCCTAGTCTATGGAATGGAAGTTATACTTCCCTTGGAAGTCCAAACTCCCTCTCTTTTATTCTCCCTTAGAGACATTGTTTTTTATGAGGATTTCCATTAGGAGCATTATACCAGCTTGTGCTTTTAGATGAGCATCATGTACTAGTCCTAGATCACCTTCGTATATATCAATAAAGATTAAAATGAGCATATAATCAACATGTAAAAGAGTGTGAATTTAATATTGGAGATCTTGTGCTTAAATAAAATCAACATGTCACTAATATGGAATGAAGTAAAAGGGGTAAATTTTCTCCTAATTGGGTTGGAACATACATCATAACCCATAAATATGGATCTAGGGAATATCATTTAGCTTCACTTGATGGTAAACTAGAATGAGAACCTCTTAATGCATGACATCTACATCTTTACTATATTTGATAGATCTTATCTAATCTTGGTCAGCTTATCTTGTATCTTATCATATCCCTTTATCCCAAAATGCCAAATAATGATATGAGAGTTATGTGGTTATCCAATAGTCACCATAACTTCAACCTTGAATATGTATACCTTGGCTCTATACATAGCATTCTATCATGGATAAGTTTCACCTATTATGGGAAAAAACCCTTATCATTATTTCCTAAACACTATTAATTTCCTAAGATAACCCAATCATCTCATATGATGATTTCATTGAATCCATCCTAAGGTATCTTTTTATGCCATTTTTCAATAATTTTTTTGTGATTCAAAATCAATGAAAAGTAAAACTATCAAAATGGGTTCAATAAATAGACTGCTCCCTTGAAGGAAAACTATAATCAAGTATGTAAAGGAAAAATAATAGACCAATCCCTTGAAGGATAGTTGTGCAAAAATATCACAATGTAGAGCACTCCCTCGAAGGATGGCTACCAAGAAGGAAACTTCTCACATTGATCAATTTTCAAATTATGCCTTTTTAAAGCCCTAAAATAAATAAATAAAAGAAATGACATAAATTTTCAAAAGTAAATCCTAAGAAAGATTCATGCATTGATCAACTTTATAATTTTATACTTCCCATATTTATTAGTCTACCCATTGGCATAAAAATAATTCCTGACAGATAAATCTTGGTTTTGAAATATGTGGTGAAAATGGATTATCCCCATCATGTCACAAACATAT
The DNA here is from genome assembly GCA_037957365.1 of Torreya grandis. Classification (NCBI taxonomy): domain Eukaryota; kingdom Viridiplantae; phylum Streptophyta; class Pinopsida; order Cupressales; family Taxaceae; genus Torreya; species Torreya grandis. The sequence continues at coordinate 720,674 of JARHVA010003389.1, forward strand.
AATCCTAATGACTAAGTTCTAACATCTAGGTAACCTAGGTTGTGTCATAATCTATTATCATTTAGAAAAGGATGTATAGGCCATGTAGATGAGAGGTTTTTTTTTGGTTATGGTCCAAGTCAATACTGAGCAAATTCATAATATATAATCATTAAAATCCATAAATATACAACCATTAAAACATTAAAGGTCATCCATAACATGTAAATCCTTAAATCATAATAGTATAAGCACATAATCCATAATCCATAATCTTAAAACATAAAAAATTCTATCTCATAGAATCATATAATAATCCATAAGCATAACCCATAAACTTCCACAACATGTATAATCACATTAAGACAAAGTAAGTAACATAACATCTCATCTATAATATAGTGCATATAACATCATCAATAAAAATATAACATGTCCATAAACATCAATAAATCCATAAGCAAATATGCATGATCTATAAGCATAAAATGTTTATATATATATATATATATATATATATATATATATATATATATATATATATATATATCAATGTCTATACAAATGTTGTAATAAAATACAATAGGGATCTTAGCCCATATAGTATGCTCTATTGTGTGAACTCAATCCTATTGATGTGAATACTATCACCTCCCTCATCATCTCCTCCTTGGCCTACTATACTCTATAAACTAACTATAGCCCTAGGAGTCCTTTATGATATGTGATGGTTGTCCACATATTAATCAAAATGGGGAACATCTAGTAGCCACATCTATACAATCCTCTCATATTATGACATATCAGTAAGTAAGAATATTTACTGGCAAAGTGGTACTATATTTGTCATTATAATGATATATCTTGCAATATCTAGAGCTAGCCTCTTAGTCATAGAAGCTCTCACCTACTCCAACTCTACCCTATAGCCATCTCTCTCTTATTTATCTTGATCCTTCTCTTGAATGGCCTAGTCACACTCTTATTTGACCTTGTCAAGCTCACTCTATACCCTCTATATCTTGACATGTGGTATCCCCTACTCATCATGTCTTAAGTCATTTTATACTGGTACCTCCTCCATATGTGCATCTATAGCCTCTTACTCCTCCTCTCCTCTCACCTAATCTTGTACCACCTTCGATCGAGGCCTCACTACTCTATCCTACCACCTCACCATCTTTCCCATAAACCAAGTGGTATAATCATCTACATAGCCTACATCCACATCTAATTTTGTCAACTCCTCTAATGCTCTCATACAAATAACTATGGTATTTGGTGTTGGCCAATCTAGTTTTATATCATCTCACTTGTATACACATGGGGCCAATGGTACATCTTGTCATAAAATAAATTGATAGTGGACCTTGTCAAAATAAAATTGTTCCATATGGTCCATTTATCATCCATATACCCATCTCTCTCCATTATCATCTCCTAACTCTATCTCTAGACCCAACCATGGTAATATATATATATATATATATATATATATATATATATATATATATGGTCTCCAAATAATGTACTTAATCTATAGGGTCTCAAATACCTATCTATAGTATTTTCAATCATGTACTATCCTATCTAAATAAGGAATGACTAGGTCATCATCCCATCATAAAAATATTTCAATTTACACCATGTCTCCAAAAGCAACCCCTAGGGTCCCAAGAGGGCATATCACCTGAATGTGGTCATATGCCCAGTAGTCAAGCACAAATGTCATGTTGAGTCCTAGCTAGCGCCCTCTATGCTAGCTCCATATCTCTATATAAATCTACCCTAGTAATGTGGGTACCCAAGTAAATACTAACCTATACTCAAGCATATCTACTATAATTTTAGTGAAGCTCCATAGAAACCATCCTCCACTAGATTCAAGTAGTGCATAACAAGTTAATGCTAACATAAGCATCATTAGTATTAATCTCTCTACTGGTGCCTACTCATATAAGGGTGGAATGAAAAATCTCCATCCATAAATATGATATTAATATCATCCTCACCATATAGTTGTGTTAATGATATCACACTCCCAACCTCTTATACCATATAAACTAGAGCTCCCTAGATTGGTAGTCGCAAAATTTAATAGATGTCCTCAATAGTAATGGTCATCTCATGTATCAGAAGCCAAAAGGTGTTGGTGGTATAATCCCACAACTCTAATAAATCCACTATCACTCTAATGTCCTGATGAACATGTTGATAGTGGTGGATCCCTCCAAATCCCACCACCTCTATATGTTCCCAATCCTCATCATCCATATCCTCATGTAACTCCCTTAATAATGGTGGGACCCTATCCCTCATAGTTAGTAGCTTGTGTGCCTATGACAATAGTATATTATTAGTTAAGTCCTAAAAACTAAGTGTTATATGGATCATTATCACTTCCTTATGATCACTATTAACCCTTTATGGATCGATGTCATCTCTTTTTGATCATTTTTGATCCTATAAGGATTGTTGTTGATTATTTCTAATCATAATCGATCCTTTTAGATTGATGTCGATTCCCTTTTCCCAAAAAACTATTTTTTCCCAGTTTTTCCCTAAACACTCCTAATCTACACCCCCATATATCCTTAATTACCCCTTCCCTTAATTAGAACATTCTAATAACTCAAAAAAACATAAAATAAATAGTAAAATAAATTAAAAATTAAAAATTACCCAAAAATGTGTCACCTACCTCATAATGAACCCATCATCATCATCGTCTACTACCACTAGCCTCCATCATCTCATGTGTATGTTTGAATTCTCAAAAACCATAAAAATTCACTTAGGGAACTCTTATACACTTGATAGCTAAATGATCCCTCTTTTTTTTTAGTGGACTATTTATAACCATTTTTGTGATTGATGTTGATTCTTTCGATCGATGATGATTTTTTGTAATCATCGTCAATTCCTTGGGATCGATGTAGATTCCCCTAGTTTGATAATTGTTTGCATTTTGGATTTTTTTTCCATGCTTTTAGTGTGGTTTTAATTTTATGTCTTATTTATTTTATCATAGCCATCCCATTGTTTTATTACCCTTTAGATTAGAGAATTTTGACTCCTTGTTAGTTCTTTAATCTCTTAGATTGTACCCTTGTTTTTTTTGGTATCTTACCCCATGTAAGACCTAAAGGGTTTTTTTTTTTCCTAAGAACATTTGTATATAGTTAATGTATACACCATATGCACACTAGATGCTTTGGTCTACTATTCCTATCTCTTGTTCTCTTGATAGCCTCCTTTTCTATCTTTACCAATTTTAGCTATGGCATTTTGTTATTTGATCTAGTCTTTAGGGAATCACTACTTGTGTTACTCTTTATTCCATTAAGTGAAAATATCAAACTCTTTTATAGCTATCCACATTTTTTTGTGTCCTTAGCTATCTCCCCTTTTATCACTTTCACCTCACCCACTTTTGTTCTCCATTTTATTTTATTCAAACCTATCATCCATTCCCTTTCACTTCTTGTCACCCAATTTGAGGGGGGTACCTTCTCACAATAAACTTGGGGTAGTATACTCCTAATATTTTTTGTCTCATAGTACACCATTGTATACCACTCCTCAAAAAGGGCTAATTGTAGATGTTACTTTTATACACCTTGTGTATCATGTCATCATGATATGTGTTGTAATTCCCCACCTTAAGTAATTATTTAAATAATTACATTTTACCTTCATCTTCACCTTTTACCACATTTTTAAAATGGGATAATTACTATATTTAAATACTAATTAACCCCTTTTTAACAATTTTTAACCATAAAATCTCAAAACTAAATAAAATCTAAATCTACCCAACCTCCTAGCAAACTTATCCCATGGTTAAAACAACTTGAACAACCTTAGTAGTCATTTTAACTTGCATTTACCCAATGATAACCCATTTTTGGTAAATAGACATCGATCCTTCTAGATCAACATTGATTTGTTAGGATCGATGCCGATCCATAAAAGCACAACAGACCTCCATTGCTCAAGAAGAATGAACATGAAATGAAGGAGACCAATTTTTTATCATGAATTTATATCAAAACTAGTCATGAATCTACATAGACCTTACTTGTATCTTGCTACCTTTGAAGAGCACTTGATAAGTGATATATTGTTAGGTGACTTTAAAGGTCATTTATGATTGTTTCTGACATCACTTTCTTCAAACCATCAAAGGTCAGTATTACATTATATTTAAGCATTTATTTAATTCTACATCTCTATCTTTCATCTATATGCTATTTATTTCATTTTATCAAATTTCTAGGCTATCACTATAGTCTTTTTAGTATTAATAACTTTTGCATAGAATCAATAATGATTTATTTGAATTGATGTCAACCCTATTAGATCACCATCGATCCTTTACTAGATCATAAAATAATTCTTACATAGCCTTTTTTAAATCTACTATCATTTTTATTTTGTCTCTATTTGTTCTACATTTAGTTTTTATCATTTTATCAAAAATATAGGTCATTATTATAATCTATTTTTAAAATTTATGCTTTTATATAGAATCAACATCGATATTATTGGATCATCATTGATTCCTAATTAATTTTCAAAAACATTCTTTTCATCTATTTTTCTCAATCTTAAAATCTACATTATAGTTTGTTAAAAATATATTTATGCATGTAGATGACCCTTCTAGATTAAGACATTATTCAGTTAGCATTTTTTATCTTCTTATAGTCCTTCAACCTCTATTCATTGATCAAAGTGACATTGCATTTGAGCTAGGACTTTGCCTCATGGATTTAATACATGATTTTTCATACATTTAACAATAGTTAGTTGTAATCCAAGAAGACATAGATATTGATATTTAATTTTGGGATGCTTATTTTAATCATATAAATCCTGTTATTGATTAATTATCTTTATCATTAATTATCCATATTCTACATATTTTGTAATTTCATGTTTATTTATAAACTTTAATGTTGAACATGGGTTAACATCCATCTAATTAAGTATATCACTTCTTGAGATTGGTTTCTTATCAAGCAGCCCACTTATTTTTCTATTAATCCATTTTTTGTTAAAGTGTGGTGAATTATAGGTCATTCTTCCCCAACCAAAGATGAGTTCTCACAAATCTTGATCAATGATGTGAAACCATCCATATATTTAGGTAATATTTAAAATATTGAATGTACTTTGATTTTATTTGATAATTATTAAACATTAAAAAGCATAAAAAATACTAAAATAGTAGTATGTATAAAGTAAGGTAAAATAGGGATAAAGTACTTTGGTTTTGCATAATGTTATCTTTGATTTGAATAAATTTTACATATATTTTTCATCTAGTGAATAAAAATGGATTAGAATTATATTTATAGGGTTTTCTTTGGTTGTACAAATAAAAAAATGATCTTAGGCCAAACTTAGAAGGGGCACACATATTAAAAACTATCTATTTGGAAGAGTTGGGGCTAAATATAGTATCACTCAGTTAGGGACACTTCACCATGTGGATTTAGTGTCTCAAATGTGGTGGTAATGTCCTTTTTGAAAACTAATAGGAAATCTAGATTAGGGTCAAATATGATGCTTATGAGACTATGTTTTGATTGGCTATAGGTGATTAAGGTCTATTAAATGAATGGAAAAATAAGTTTAAGGCTATAGAATGGGTATATGGGTATCCTATGGATAGGTTGACTCAAGTAACACTCTTAACATCTAATTAATAATTAGATGTGATTACATTTTTAATGTTTTAAAATATTAATAAATAGCGAAAGTAATAACTTAGTTGGAAACCAACTGAAACAAGTGATCGAGGTGCTATAAATAGAGGTAGAAGCTAGTTTAAGTGTCATAAATTGGACCTTCATATAATAAGCCTTCCTAGATAGTAGTGAAATTATTGGAAAAGTGGTATTAGTGTATTGATATTTTAAATAATGTCCTTTATGTAGGACTATCTTGGGATTGTGGGTGAACCTATGTCTAGATCTCTGAAGTATGTTCTTGCATGCATGAGTCCTAAAACCCTATGTTTACCTATAATGACTAATTTAATGAAAAAACTCTAATAATACATGTAGCTAGGGCATTCTATTGGCATGATCTAAAAAGTGTGTTTATTATTACGATAGGTTGGACATCCTCAACACCCCACTATGAAGAGAGTTTCCTACATACCAATACTCTAAAGAAGGATTGAGGCCAATGTAGTTCTTCCCACCTAAGTGCTGATGCAAGTGCTATGGTAAGTGAAAGTGATAGTGGCCTTGAGTGCCTTGAATGTGATTGAGACTAGAAATTTAGTTAATCTAAACTTAGGACTAATGTAGATGGTAGTATTTATAAGTAGAGTAGAAAATGGATTGATAACCTTGATTGTGCACAACCTATTCTAAGTTTGAAGGTGCATTTTGCATCTAATTTCTATCTAGTGGTTAGAGGGCTAAAAATCATGTATATATACTATTATGATCTTTGTACAGGTGATAAAAGAGGTATAGGCCAAACCTAGGAAGTTTCATTTTTGAAAAGATGTTCATTTGGGAAAAGAGAGGATAAAGGACATTAGCACCATTTTTAGGACACTAACAACATGTGACAAATTAGTGTCCTTATTATGAAATTAGTGACTAGTTGGCAAAACACTAGGCACGAAGGGTAAGCATTAATAAATGAGGGTTTAGGAATACTTTAGGGTTGAATAGGGATGCTTATGGCTTGTATAAAGGCTGGATAGGTGTGATTCTATATTATAAGATATGTCTAGGGATAAGATAGGATAGGTAGTATCAAGTATCACTCTTAGCACCCAAAGATCACTTTTTACTTGATACTACAAGAGTGATACTTGATAAATGAAAAAGAAATGTACTTTTACTTATATAGGAGGTGAAGACTGTGAAGCTAGGTTTAAGTTTGTGAAGCTTGCTCCAATATTTATTTCAAGGGAAACATGCATAAATTAATATTTACTTAATAAATATCAAAATCAAAAGACTAAACTGAATAAATAAGTAAAACTAAGTAAAAATAGGTAAATAAATATGAGAAAGGAGATAATGAATACTCCTCATTGGGTACGTGAATCATGCATAAACTTGGTTATAACTTGTGTGTGTACATATATATAGTGATCAATTAGTGAATAGATTAGACTAACCTGATGGCTTCCTCAATCCTCATGTGTAGGAAGATCAATAACTCAATAAATTTTTGAATCCATCATTACCCACCCCTACATGGTGGATCGTGACCTATGAATAAATTTGAATAGATTTATAGTGTGTCTAACTCTCTCATGTAGGTGGATCAACAACTCAAATAGGTGATGACTCCATCATTTACCACCCATGTTAGTAGATGCATCTAAAACTTAACTTCACAAATTAACTATAAATGTGTAATTGGGTATATTGGCTCTATGGCCATTGGGTACATTAGGTAGCTTTGGGCCATTAAGGAATGCCAACCATTACAAAATTAGTTAGGCATGAAACTAATGTGCAACATGGAGTATGATGTTAGGTGTATATAGTATAGAGAATGACATGGAATTTATCATTCCATATGATCAATTAATGTGTAAGTGAGCATATGGAAATAATGTGTTACACATAAGAATATGGATTCTAGACTAATTTGTAATAATTTGTATCCAGGTATCTGAAATAAATATGAGAAAGATCATGCCATGTGTGATGCCCCCAATCTAGAAAAACTGATATGAATCTGAGCTGAGCTAATATGAATCTAAGTAAAACTTAGTATAACTAATAAATTTATAATTAAATGTGTGAAAACTTATATCATACCTACTATAATCTTTTATCCAATCTATGTTTTTCTAAAACTAAGGCTACTCAATAGAAACACCATGTCTTTGATAGTAGTGCCATTTTTCAAAATGTGGTGCTAGTGTCACAATTTGGGCACTAGTGTCCTCCTAGTCTAATACTTATGTAATTGTAATAATTTTTGGGTCATTGTTTCCCCACTATGTTTAAATGAATCTATTTTTTTTGTAATTGAGCCTGTGTGTTGAAAATATACTGTGAGTGCAATACTAGATCCTAGTATCTATGATAAATCATTTTGAATTATCCCTATTTTGAGGAAAGTATTTGAACATATGTAATAATTATCCTCCAAATAAAAATATCTATAAAATTTGTTTTATTTGGTGCATAAAAGATAATCTCATAATAATATAGGATAATGTACATGTATAACATCATAATGTAAAATAATCTAATCATAAGTATATAATTTGAGATGTATGTCATGTCTAGCATTCACAAGGTTGTCAAGATAGATATAATAATGTATTTAAAATAAAATTTGAGTTAAAAACTAGGTAGATACCTTGGGGGATGGGGCATGATGTCCATCATGACACCCAAGTAAGAAGGGTAGATGTATGAGATCCCTTATGGCATAGAAAATGGGTGTGTTTAACAAGAAAATACAAGTTTCATGGCCATGATTCATATAATAAATCAGACATATGAAACACATGAGGCACACAAACTAGGTCAAGGGGCCATAATACAAGGGACATGGGTACATGTCACTAAATCTAGGATGAAAAAACACATAAGAACAAGTTCAAATGTCCAAATACACAAGAAATAAGTAAGTTGGATTAGAGACACATAAAATGACATGTTCAAATGTCTACATACAAATTAGAAATGCACATACAAGGACATGGACACATGTTCAAAGCATACATATTTTGAAAAGAAATGACATAGAACCAAAGAGTAATGGAATATTTAAATGCCCTAAAATATAAGAATCATAGAGATACAATCAAGTCTAAACTAGGAAAGCTAGGTTTGAAAGTAGGTATGAATACAAAATACAAATATGTGTAGGAGCTAGGATGTACATATTTGAGTCTAAATTAGTAATATCCAATAAAAAAATCTAAGTAAAAGTAGCATGATCAATATCAAGATATAACAATGCTAAAGTTGGGATGTAGATTATAGAAAGATAGAACTTGAGAATTAATTTTTTTTATAGGATGCCCCCAAGTGGGTAAATGTGTCAAGTGAAGACCCATGTATCAATGTATATTCCCCTAGTGGATAGATAATAACAAGTTTAGATTGGTGTAGTGGACTTAAGTCCTGTAGACAATTTGTAAGAACTCAACAAGAATAAGTGAATCATGTATGTATGATAAATATGACTATACTAATATAACTAGCATATGTAGTGTCTAAAAAATATAAGAAGTGTAAACATAACAATCCATACAATCTATAATTTGTGTATTCTAAGTAATATTTGAATGTTTTTTTATTTTCAAGATATAAGCTATGTAAAAGTAACATGAAAATGAAACTATATGCAAGGAGTAAGAGATAACGAAAGTGTGTAAAATAATGTAGTAATAATACTAACTGATGGTTCTCATGGGAGACTCATTATCAATGTGGAATGTGTCAAAAATAGGAATGGAAATATCTTATGTAGTGTGATTTCTATGCTAGAGGTAAATAGTATGGTAGTATGAATCTAGGTATTATTCATCATTGAAATCATAATAAACATAATAACCTAGAATTTTAAAGGGAATTACCTCATAATGTGGAGTTGGCCTTTCTAAATTATGCTTTGGAGTATTTATTCTTATTTTTCCATTTGAAATTATGCTTATTGTAGGCATTAGGTGTTGTAGAGGCTTTTTTGATAGAAAGTTTCTTGTGAGAATGCTTATTGGCTTAGCATGATTTTGAATTTTCAATTTAAGTTTTTCGTCTTTTTATATCATTTGCTATGTATCTAGACTTTTTACCTTGATAAACTATATATGTGAATAGAGTGCCTTAGGATGTTAAATAAATCCTAGACCTTGCTAACCAACATTATCAACTACTATAATAGGAGAAGTGATGTCTTAGGCCTACTTCCCCAAACCTTCATAGTGTTAATCAAAATATTATAGATGTTTTTTTACCAAACCCATACTAATTTGAAATATTATCATCATTTTGGAGATGTCGATGTTTTATCTTTTAATTTTTTTACTTGTGCTTGTACTGTTTCTTGCTTAGGTTGTGCTTTGTGAATCTTTTATTGTTCCAAGTTATGCTTTCGTAACCACTTTTGTACTATTTATAATTTTGACCATTTTTAAATTTTTATATGTGCCATTGTATGTTGTGTGGATGATGTGATAGTGTGTGAATCATTTTTATCCATTATCTAATGTATGTTCCTTTTCAATGCTAAACATGAATCAGTATGGTGCCCATGAATTTTATGATATGCACAATAATATTTGGATTTCCTCACTAGGTGTAAGGGAGGTAGGTTGATAAAATTAGCTTTAATCACTTCCTTTATTATCTTACTTGAATTCTTATTAGACCCTTGTAAGATTTTTGAATCACTCATAATAAATGCATTGAGTTGTAATTTATGATTTGGATATAAAAGAGTGGCACTAGGAAATTTTTTTATAGGTTTAGATGCATATACATGGTGTACACTAACATATTCTAAATATCATGTACATGTAATGTGATTATACAATACTGTGACCTTTTCAATTAATAACTAATTTTCATTTTATAAATATAATATTAACTTGCCCATGCTAATAATTTGATACCTTAGAGTCTCATAAGTGTAAACCATAGTTGTTTATGATTGAACATGTATGCTTACACCTTGTAGGGGAGAGGTGTATATAGGTTGAGTATGGGATTTAGTAACAATAGAATAAGTTGTTTTACCTCATGGAGGAATGATAACATGAACCTAGTTAGAGGGAAAGTAGATATCACCCTCATGGAGATGAGGAAGAGAAGGAGATTATTTCATGAGCATAGGATATGACATTGAAACTTGAAATGTAGTTACTAACTTATGTACTAAACCTTCTATGTGTAAGGGTTTGTTTTTTAATTGAATTTGATAATAGAGAATAATAAAATGTTAGATATAGAATTAAATAAGATATACATTTTAATTGATATAACGCATCATATATACATGTGTTTATGTATTTTTGGATTTCATTCTGAATTAAGGAAATAAGCATGAAAATGAAAGTATTAGACTTTGCATCAAAAAGTGATAAAATTATTATGTCACCATTATCATGATTATATGAAATACAAATAAGAATATATATGGATTTGAAATCTAAGTGTGGGTCTTAGAAGGATGGAAACATAAACCCTAGGGTTATCTAGGGTTAGGGTTTGTGAAATGTTTAAAGTAAATTTGGTTCACAAAATGATTTAACCTTTTAGGACTTAACAAACATAAATCCTATATTTTTTAAAGAGATTAATTGAATAAATCAAGTAAATAATATGTAATAAATATAGCCATTAAATTTTTATATAATTGACTAGTTTGACTTTTCTAAAATTAGTAATAAATAATTCAAGTAAGAAATTAGCTAGAAAATAACTAAGATGAGTGATTTGGGTGATGAAAAATAAGGTGAAAGCTGGTTTGAGTGTCATAAAATAGATATTACTTTTCAAACCCCTACTAGAGAGTAGTGACATAATTGGAAAATATCTCCATTATTATAAAAGTGGCAGTAGTGAATTGATATTAGTAGTAGTGTCTTATATGTAGGACTATCATGAACTTCTAGGTGAACCTATGTCAAGATCTCTTAGGTCTATTCAACGTGCACAATTCCTAAAACCCTATTTTTTGTAATGACTAATTTAGAGAGAAAACCCTAATCCTCCATGTATATATTTCATCTAATTGGCATGAGCTAGAAAGTGTGTTTGTTAATAGGGGAGGTTGGACATCCTCAACACCCCACTATAAATATATTTTCCTACATACCAATACTTTGAGGAGGGATCAATCCCAATGTAGTTCTACCCACCTAAGTGATAGTGCAAGTACAATTGATGCTAGTATGATAGTGGCCTTGAGTGCCTTGAATTTGCTTGAGATTGTAAATCTAGGTAATGTAAGCTTAGGATTTTTATCGATGGTAGCATGCAGAAGTAGGGTAGAATAAGGATTGATAACCTTGATTGACCAAAACTATTTATAAGTTAGATTGTGTATTTTGCATTTGATTTACATCTAGTGGTTAGAAGGCTAAAATTCATGTATATATGTTATTACGATTATTGTGCAGGTGATAAAAGAGTTATAGGCCAACCCTCTAAAGTTATAATTTTAAAAATGTATCTAATTTGGAAAAGAGAGGGTAAATGAATTATCACCATTTTGGGGACACTAGAGTCATGTGGTGTTAGTGCCCTTATTATGGTACTAGTGTCTATATAGAAAACACAGTGCACAAAGGGTCAAGATCAAGAAATAAGAGTCTGGGACTACTTTATGTTTTATTAGAGACATGTATCCTACATGAAGGATAGATAAGAGTGATAATATGCTCTAGGATAAGTCTAGGGCTAAGCTAGGGATAAGTAGTCTCATTATAGCAATATTAGCAATCAAATACCACTTTTGGGTGATTAAAAGATCGTAGAATGTTGTGCCTACATTTATCAAACTAAAATGTATTATTTTGTATGGAAAATTTCCCACTTTAGTAGTAATGAAAGTTTTAATTGTGTCTTCTTCCTCCACTAAACCATGGTTGTACCTAGAAAATTTGTCCAAGAAAGACATCATTTCAAACCCACTAACAATTTGAATCACCTAGTCAAGCAAGTGAAAGTGATGATTTTCATTTTCCAAGTCTCTATTTAGGTTTCTAAAATAAACACAAAGTTTGATTTCACCATTATTTTTTTCCCAAAAACTAGATTTAAAACCTAAGTTGAATGCCTGATTTGGAATATGATCTAGGTAGTAAGTAATTTTAGGACTTATCTATAGATGAGAGGCTCTATAATTGTATTTAATATTATTAACCTATACCTAAAGGTTCTTTTAGAATATTTAAATGGTATAGTGTGTTTGATGATCTATGGGTAAAAATTTGTCAACTCATCATAGGACCAAGTAATCACATATGTATATTATTTTAACAGAGTCTTTAAATTCTCCTTCTTAAATTTGGAATAACTAAGTGTAATATTAACATGTTTTTGATGCTTTATGTGTCCTATATTGACTTCATGAATTATTTTCATCATTTTTTATCTACCTTTGGTTTATAATGTATGCATCTTAATCAAAGGTTCTCTCTAAAGAAACCATCCCATTTAGGATTCATTTTCCCTAAGTTGTATGACACTATTATCACCTATCCCTACACCATAAATTATATATTTATCTTTACCATAAATGATATAGGATTCAAAAACCTATGTGTTATTCATAAACTATATGATCTATTTATTATCATCTAATACCTAAAAAATATCAACATTATCAGGGACCAAGGGATTGTCAAACCCTAATTTAGATAAGGATCTTATTTATTGGTTAGGGTTAAGGATATATAAATGATAGGGAATAAGGGTAAATATTTGATCTACAATAAGAAAATTAATGTGCTAAACTCAAATATACCATATACTAAAATTATAAAATTGAGATAGGCTATTAATGGAAATTATAACTATGTTATATATACAAATGAGATAAAATAAAGTACATAGTTGTTTTTTATTCTAATACAATGTTATATATAGTGTAAGTGGGAATTAGGTGAAAATATAGATACATAATAGTTTTCATATTCTAGATTTTGTGTTTTTGGTTCTCTTGACACTTGTGTTAACTTGGGATAATTACATTGATATTAGTGTCTGGGTTTGATGCTAGTATCATGTACAAAACATGCACTAAAATAAGATGTGACCACCTATATGCTTATAGGTTTGGCTTCACCTTCATTTTGGTGTATTCAAATATGGGTCATAAATTATCACTCTTGGTGAATTGGAAAAAAAAACTATTTTTGCATCTTTAATGTGACCTTGGGGGAAAACGAGCTAGTGGGCACATGGTGTCATGCTAACATAGAATGACCCCATTATCATAGGGTGATACATACATATCTAATACTCTAGAAGAAGTCCTTAGACTCATGTATTTCTCCCCTATGTGTTGGCTTATGTGTGAATCATGAAAATGTGTGGAGTAAGTACAATAATGACTTAGCTTATAACTTGGAAAATATGACCTTATGACTACTTATTTAGTACCTCAAACATGTAGTGTGGTTATTCCTTTGAATAATATCAAAATATGTCAAAATAGGAAAGTTTTTGGTAACTTGAGTGCTTCTTTAGTGCTCTTTTGGTATTATTCTAGGTGAGGAAATACTAAGGGTTGATACTATATTTATTCTAATATTATTGGGAGATAACTCACATTAAATAACTTATATTAGCCATTATAATATGTTTCATTTTAAAATTCAATGACCTTAGGGTACTACACAATTATGTTGGGACAAGACAGTAATGCCAATGTTACTGTTTAACATAAAAGCTAGTGTTTAGAGATAAGAAGAACATGCACATGCTCAAAACTTATAAAGTGTAAAATAAGCATGGTTTAAGCATTTTGGGTAAGATGGTATGGATTTGTCATAAATATAAGGATGGTCAGACTACGAGATAGGATAAGTGGCAAAGGATAAAATAGATGTGAGTAATATGAAAGCAAAGAATGAGTATAACTGAGAGGAATAGATAGGGTCATTTTTGTACCAATTGTACAAGAATGAGGTTATACATAATTAAAAAATATCACCTACATTCCCCCCTTTAATCTAGTAATGAAATTTCTAGTTTAAAAGAAAGGAATAAGTACCTGGGTGTGTATGCACACCTTGTCTTTTCTTGAGTTGAATTTGAGAGATTTATTGGAGGTGGGTTTGAGTGCTTCACTAGTGACTGAACTACAACCAAGATTAGTTATAGTATATAATCAGTGCATATAATTCAAGTCAAAATTACTTGAAATAGATTGAAATTGAAAGAGTAAGGTTTAGGAGTATACCTATGTGTCGATGTACCTACTTTGCATATTGGTAAGTTAGTTTCAAAAATATGTATTATTATAATGTTTTGAAACTAATATTAGGATAAATATAGATAATTATTTAAAGTGCATATATCCATGGAGATAGAGAGAGAGAGATAGAGAGAGAGATAGAGAGAGAGAGATAGAGATTGGAAGTCACATACCTCGAAATTTAAAGTAAAAGTGAGTCACCTAGAAGTTGAGATTGGCTCAACCATGTGACCCAATGATACTCGTAACCTAGTGAGTTTTGATGATTGATTCCAAACTAAAAACTTGTAAATATTGAATTATTTAATCAACCCAACCATACCAAAAGGTGAAAAAACTATTGTATCATATTGGCTCAGTAAAGTCCAAAAATATCTCTAGGTATTAGTATGTGTAATAGTCTTAGAATATAAATTTGATTTTTTAAGAACAAGTACTATTAAGGTATTATTAACTTATTTCAAAAGTTTACCTGATCTGAGAAAATCACGCACAGCAGCCATGAGGTCCACTCCTAATATCTACCAATATTCCTAAAAGAATATAGGAGGAAAGCCATTAGGACCTAGGGCTCTAAAAGCACCCATGGAGAATAAAACAACATGGACTTCTTCTTTAGATATAGGCTTTAACATCTCCAGATTATTTTCTTCCATTATCAAATAGGGGATTTTATCAATAAATTGATTCATAGGTCTATCGATTCTATCATTATTATTTTCTTTTGTAAGTCAATTTTGAAAGAAAGCCTTGGCTTGTTCCCCTATTTCATTATCCTTAATAATAATGTTGCCATTATCTAGGACAATATTAGCTATTGAGTTGGCTTTCCTATGTTTCATAGCTAAGAGATGAAAAAAGGCAGTGTTCCTATCCCCCTCTTTAAGCCACTGAACACAGGATTTTTGTTTCCAAAAAACCTCTTCTCTTTCCATAAGATTGTTTCATTCTAAAGACAAGATATTCTCTTCTTCTAAATTGTCCTCAGAGTCATCCCCTTGATCTATCAGTTGTTGTATATCCTTGAGGTGTAACTTGAATCGTTTGATCTCCTCTTCTTCTATTGGTAGTAATCTTTTTGCATTAGTCCTTGTCATTCCTCTTATTCATTACTACCACTTTGTCCTGTTACACCTATTGCTAAGTAGTTTCCTACTTGGTCTCTAACTTCTAGAGCATGGAAAATGTCTGTATTTAGTTGTGGGTCTGCTTCTCCTTTAGTGGGATTTTCTGGAGTTACTTATTCCTTTCCAACTCTTAGAACTTTGTCTTCTTCATTAACTTCCTCTATCAAAAGGTTACCTCTTTCTCCTTCCTTAGAAATATTAGTCTATTTTTCTAGAGGGTTGGATGTGTTAAATATAGCCTTCTGACTATCATCTGATACTATATTTTCCTTTGGGACAACTTTTCCCTCACTACTAGTGATATCCTCATTTCCCGTCTCCTCTCCCTTTTTTGTTTTGTTAGGATTTTCCACATTACTCTCTATTTCTTGTTTGTTATTCTTTCTATAATTGAGAGCTTGATCTTCCCCTTCAATCTAGGAATCATCTTTTCTCCCCTTTTTCTTTATTATGCATTATGTCATTAAATGTCCCTTTCTCTTACATATTTGACAGAAAGTGGTAGCATTTTCATAAGAGATCGGCTGAGTCTAGGTCCCATATTTAGATTTTAGCTCTATGGTCATAGGGAGTGTCCTATTTATTTCAACATTGACACAAAGTCTAGCGTACACACATCTAGACTTTGTTTTAGTTGTATGATCTGTAGTGACATATTGGCCAATAGAATTGCCAATAGCTATGAAAAAAATTCATCCCAAAATTCCAAAGGGAACCCTGACAGTCTTACCCAAGAGGGAGCAGACTTATTAAGGTTTGAATTGGGATCAAATCTTGGTTTCCACAAGCATAGGGCAAGAGAATGTGGGCCATACAGCCATGGTCCTCTAAAAAGAGTAGCGATCATGTCCTCCCTATTCATAAAACTAAAAAGGAATAGGCCTCTTGCCATGGTAGTGATCGAAACACTACCCTTAACTTTCCACCTAGACAGAACCCATTTCTTAATCATTTCGATACTAAGACATAAAGAAAAAAACTTACCTACCAATGTAAGGTCCATGGATGCCACAATTTCCTCCACCAAATCATCTGGGATATGTAGGGCCATGCCCTTCGAGATAATAAGGAGGCTCATCATGATTTTTGAGGGGCACATTTTTTCACCTATAACTGCCTTCTTCCATCTATTGGATGGACTATTCACTACCAGATTTTTGAATAGATCCCTAGAGGCACTGCCACCAATAGTGTCCTCCATTGGATGTCACACTCAAGGGGCCCAACTTGGTAGGAAAAAACTAGTTACAAATGTTGTCCACATGCAACATAGGTCTTATTCATGGGATTGATTGTTACTTAACCTTTTGTGGTGGATTATCTTTAATAGGATTGATAATTAACTACCTGGGTATGAATTTATCTTATTTGATAGGATGTTTATATGGAATATTGGAAGGTATAATTACCTTATTTGCATGAATGTACTTAACATACCCATGCACTATAGAAGATATCACTATAAAGGTAGATCAATATCACTAAGAACATTTTGGTAGGTCCCATAAAATGTTATAATTGATCTAGTAGAGGGGTGTAAGTTGTGATGAGTATAACCCAAATGTATAATTAATGTCATGGTTCAAATATTTTCACTTGCACCATTATCAATCATAATATTATGTGTGGGGTTCTTATCAAGGTATGATTTAATGAATAGAAAATGAATATCTAAGTCATCATCCTTAATTTCACTAGCATCAAAATAAATACTGAGTTTTTGAACCATAAGAGATATATGTTTCATGTAAGTACAAATGACCCCATATAATGGGTATCCATAATATGGTAGAGGAGAATGTGCACTATATGCCATTTTAAATTTTGGTTATTTTTTAGAATGGTATTGCAAGGGATTTTTAAATATTTTTTATTAATGGTGATCACCAAGTTCTGAACTAGATTCCTTTAGAGGATCATCAAATTTAATGTAATGGTCATTGATGAGGTCATGTATCTTATGGTTTAAGGTAAATCATATATTCATATAATGTCTAGGGCCTTGGTGATAGTTACAATAATAGTTTTCATCATATCCTTTTGGTAGAGGTCTATTTACATCAATATTTATAGGAAGAAGGAGAGATATAAGATGACACTATAGTAACCATGGGATTAATTAATTAGGAGGATCAAGTAAATGTGTAAACTATCTCCTTGTTACATTAGATAGGACAAGTTGATTAGGTTTTTATAAAGCCATGTTAACCATGGTGGTTACTTACTTTTTATGCTCAAAACGTTTTACCTTATAACTTGGTTTAGATGTTAATTTTTTACTAGATGTATATTTAGATATTTTGTTTTCTGCATACTTGAGCTTATTTAGTGAAATAAGCTTCATTTCATAGTCCTACACAACATGGCATAAGTCACCAAAAGATTGAATTTTTTTGAAAATAATGGAATCATGTAAAGGAAATAGTAAAATTTTCTTAAATATGTCTTTTAACTCTTTGTATAACATAGTATTGGTCATTTTTTATAGCATTGTCTTGTATATCATGGCATATTTATTGACGGGTTCATTGGTTCCTTGTTTGATATTTATAATTTGATCATAGGAAATATTTTTAGTAATGTTAATATAAAATTTTATTAAAAATGATCTATAAGAGGTTTGAATGCTTTTAGACATTGGAGAGGTAAGTCATAAAACCACCTCACAACATAGTCCTTGAGGCTCCTTAGAAATAAATTGGTCAAAAGTTTATCATTTGAAGCATAATCAAGGTATGCTACATAGAACATTAGAATATGTTGTTCAAGATCACCCTTATCATCATAAAATGTGAAATTAGGTGTAACAAAATCTATTTGGCAAAGAGTGCAAAGATATCTCAAGTGAAATAAGGTTATGCAACACATATTAAGAATTCATGGTATGTGAATCCTTTAAATCATTTTATTAAATGTTTATAACCTTATCCTGCAAGGTATTTTACAACTTGAAGAAGTGATTGAATTGTAGGCCATATGATATTTTGATTAACAATTTTAGTAGTCACCATAGGGCTAATAACATGTTTTGAGTAGTAATAGGCATTGAAACTAGAATTTATGTTGAAACTATATACATAATATTTTCAAACATTATCAATTATTGACACTCTCTATCTTGAAATAACCCATTGAGACTTAATATCTCTAAGTGCATGCCTAAAGGAGTGCAACATGAAATGGGTGGGAAGACCATTAGTGCTTTACAAGATTATTGTCCTTTTTTACCTCTTGTTATCTACACACATGTCTCCTAAGACCATTTCCCTAAGCTTTGCCTCCTATTTTGTACCCTCCTCTAGTAATTTACCACCTTCATTAGCCATTCCCTAACCTAAACACTTTTTTTTATTTTTTATGTTACATATTAAACCCCATCAACCTTGTAATCTTATTGATAAAACTTATTAGGGTCTAGGTCAACCCCTGGCAGGCCTAGTTTGTGACTTGATTTGTTATTATCTTTTATGATACTAGGTTGACTAGGTCGACGTTGTTGACGTAAATTTTTATAAGGTATTACAGTGTGATATACCTATATAAACACATTTATTTCACCATTTCTAAGGGAAGAGAATAATAAGATATATTTTGTATTTTCTTATCTACCATTCTACTTGAGGAGCAATCTTAGGGTTCCATACTTTCTTTAGAGAAATGGATCTTGTCTTTTGGATAAGTCTTTTGGATGCATTGATAGGTTGTGTATCCTATAGATAATTTATCTTTATCATCCTTACATATCACAACAACATCTTGTGAAACACCTTGGCCAAAGGAGAGATTGAGGCTCAATGGGTTCATCTTCAAAGGTAATTATTCATAACTTTATTCCTCCTTTATAAGATTAGATATAAATGAATTTTCACTTATATTCCATTCATTAGGATTATGTATAAATTTACTTGAGTATATGTCTTCTATGCATGTTTAGTTTTCATGTTTATTACCCCCACTTTGTGCCACAAGATTTGGTGAGCACTAGATTAGACTTTTAATTTACTTGGTATTAGTTTAGTGAATATGAAAACATAAGTCATAGTTAGGGTTATTAAATAGTTTTGCTTGAATGGAGGCTTTGGAACCATCCCTAGTGAATTTATTATGGTAATATATCCCTTTATTAGGTTTATCATATCCATCTTGGTTATGACCCCTAATATCTAAAGTATCACTAATTAGAAGTGTAAGTAGGACTTATATTCTATAATCTAGGATTATTTTATAGATATGCTACATTTCCCATTGCATACATTTTGGTTAAAATGATGTTAATATAAACCTTATAGGTTTTATATAAAAATTTCATTTATATCATCTTATTTTTTTCTATATTTGTGAAACTATATTGAACCAGTCAATATAGTTCTAACTTTATGTGTGTAGGTTTAGCACACAGTCACATCAAAAGAAATCTATTATTTTTATGTAGTTTGATTTAGATTTATATGTAATAAGTCTCCAAACATTAAATATTGGCTTTAGTCTCAGTAAATATTCCATTAAATGTTATTCTTTATCTAGAAGGTTCCATCTCCATTGATCTCTCCCATCTTGCACACTAGGTTATATAGTCTTCTAGAACTATTTATTTATCCAAAACTTTGATAACATTTTATACTATAAATATATTACCTTGTGAGTTTCCATGTATTCCCTTAATTCATCTATTTTCACTAAACCACCTTTGATCAACAATTTACTCACTTTTTCCTTTTAAACTATCTTTAAGAGCTTCAAGACACCAAACTTTGATTTCGGCTTCAAGAATGAAATATTTAGTCATGAATGATCTTGTATGATCCTATTACATATTACTTAACCTTATTCAAACCTTGAATCACAATTTAATACTCAATTCCATACCTCAAGGTCATAATGGTCTCCTTAGGCTTATAACCATTTTTGTGAAATTTCTCTTTGTTTGATCAGAATAGGAACTATTATGGATTTTTAATACCATTTTCATGCACCCTCTATCATCTTATAGGTTTGTATAAAATTTTAGGACCTAAATTAACACATATACCACACTTCCTTTCTAAACCTTCTTTCTTTTAGGTGTAATTAACCTTCAAACACACCCACAGACCTAGAATCCATAATGTACAACCCTTAATCAAACAAAACCACTTTATTCACTTAAAGAATGTCTAGATGAGAAATATTACAAAATTTAATTATTTACAAGGGTTAAAAATCTTTCTATATAATTTTAGGTTTTGAAACCTTAGAGGGTCTTCTGTACAAGCTAAGAGGGTAATTAATTCATTTACTTGAGTTTTGAAATGTTTCAAAGGAAACCAAAACCATGTCTATGTTTGTTTTGACTTCTTCCACCTTTATAAATATTTTTTAGACCTTGTTAAATTCATTAAGGGCATAATAACAACAAAAATCAAATAATTTTGGGTCTTTTATTGATTATACAAGGGTTTTAGATAGTTAATTTACCTTTCAAGGAGTTTATTGATTCAAAATATTTATCTCACACCTTACTCACTCTCCCTAACATGATAAAACATCATCAACACTTTAATCATTCTCTTTCTTAGGAATGAACACTTCTTTCTCATGGATTGTGTGTCAAAATAGGGTACATACTATTACAAATTCTTGAAACCTATGTTTATCTTCATAAAGTGATATCTCTCATTATACATCATTACTATATATTATCCTTTATTTGTTTACATTATGAACACATTGAAATAACAATTATTCCTCCATCCAAACATGATGTCCTTCCATAATTCTAAAATAGGGTTTCATTATGCGCACTCAAGGTTTTCCTTCATGTGAATAGGGTATTGACTATAAAATAGGGGTTTATTCCTTATAGTGGACTATGTATTGAATCTAAACACTTTACTTGAATTAAAATTAACTAACACCCCATACAAAGTGACCACATTTCCATCTACCAAACATGATATCATCATAGCTACAATCTATACCTTAAGACACAATAATAAACATATGTCCTTTGACTATGGTAGGTGTATGAAAAGGTTTATGAATACACTTATCTATGTCTCTTAATACTTAGAATGTTTCCACAACATGGAACCAAACCAAATCAAACATCTCAAGGATACTATACCTCGGAAGTTTATTTCTTAATATCCTTCTTCAAACTCCATTACCACCTTCTTTGGTTTTAACTTAAAACCTATATTCAGTATCCCCAACCTATAATAATTCACATAAGAGGTCTATATATGGCTTTATAGATTCATCTAAAATAATATATAAAAAAATAACAATCAATCTATCTTAAAGAGGAAACAACACATTAGAAAACTTATCTTCATTTATTTGAAAAACCAATTATTACAATATAATCCATGAAAGGAATTGATCATCTTCCTTGAGAGGTTTTCCTATGTTCTCTATTTCTTTGATCTCATCCCTTTTCTTGGAGGCCTCTCTCTCCCCCCTATTATTTCTTCTCTACCATTCATGTACAACTACCTTCTTCAACCAACTCCAACATTGGTTAAGGTG
Organism: Torreya grandis; assembly: GCA_037957365.1. Lineage (NCBI taxonomy): Eukaryota > Viridiplantae > Streptophyta > Pinopsida > Cupressales > Taxaceae > Torreya > Torreya grandis. The sequence goes on from JARHVA010003389.1 coordinate 743,218, forward strand.
GTTATAAGTCAAATTTCCCTTACATTACCACTTTAACATGAGGTTTTGAGAGTTAATTTATTCTATTTGACTCTTGGTTATTATCACCCTAATGAATTAAGAATTTTAAGACTTAAAAACATGCTTAACATGACTCTTTGGACCAAATTAACTCAACTAACACTTCAAACCATACAAATGATCCTCTTAGTCTTAGTTATAATATTTGAATTTTCAAATCCCAATTTTGGAGGGAAAACCCTTAACACTAAAACTCATTCTTATGACTCTTGGTGACTCCAAATGACCTTAAGGATATAAATGAGCATTATAAGGTCTCTTCACATAAATTTTTATTTCAATATTTGACCAACTTTGACCCCTATTAACAATAACACAAAAATTAATTCTTCTAGATTGATGCTCCTAAATTATAGGTTCTCATTAGATATAAGTTGTTAGATAGAATAGGTTAACATATTACTATTATTCAATTCTATATAAGCATACAAGGTAAAATAGGCTGACTATATCATCTTATTCTCTTTGGTAGCATTCAAATCAATAGACTAGGTCTAACAGGTTGATTTAGTTATATTCTTCTTCAACACATAAGGTTTTGTAGAACTGGGTTAAACTAGTTAACTTAGTTTGTATAATTTTAAAAGAATCATTTAAGGTATGTTATCACAAAATTTTCAATCCTAATTATAGAGATGGTGGACAAACCTCTAGTTTTTGAAGAGCATCATAGGATTATACTTATGGATCATGCTATGACTTATCCTTCTCACTTTAATAGATATTATGACCCTTTTATCTAACTTATCCCTAAGATTCTTATGACTAGCCACCTAAATGGTTCTAGTTTTGGCTTTGTATTCACTCTAGAGAATTTAGATCTAGGTCATAGACTATTGCTCCTAGTAAAATGGAATAATCCTAGATTCACATATTTAATGGGGCTTTAGGGAAAATGGGTTAGTGGGCACATGTTGTTGAGCTTATCCACAATGCCTCATTATCAAAGGTCATTATATACATATCCAATACTCTAGAATAGGGCCTCAAACTCATGTAGTTCTCCCTTACATGTTGGATTATGTGTGAATAATACAAATGTGTAAACAAAGTACAATAGTGACCAAGCTTTTAACTTGGTAAATATGACCTTATGACTACTCCTTTATTAATTTATACTTATATCTAGATTGTTATTTTGATAGATATGAGAATAGGGTAAAATAAGAAAGATTTTGGTAACTTGAGTGCTTCTTAAGTGATATTTTAGTACAATTCTAGGTGAGGAATGAATAAGGGTTGATATTATATTTATACCAATCATATCATGCGATAACTCAAATTAGACCACTTAGAATGACCATTGTAATACATTTCATTTGAAAAATGGATGAATTTAGGAAACTGGACACTTGTATTGGGCCATGATAGTAATGTTGATGCAATTATCTGAACTAGACATTAGTGCCTAGATATATAGAGAGTGGGCATAGGCTTAAAACTTATAGAGGTGTAAGATAAGTACTTTTTAAGAATTCTAGGAAAGATGGGATGTTTGTGTCATCAATATAGGGCTGGTCAAACTAAGAGATATTTTAAGGGTAAGAAGATAGAGTAGATGCAAGTCTTGTAAAAGCAAGTCATATATAGAACTAAGAGGAACATGTAGGGTCATGTGTTTGCCAAGTGTACAAGACTGAGGTGCTACATAATCACCAAATATCATGTATATGGACATGGGATAATTTCTATGGAAAACTCTTATAGGTTCAACTCCTAAATGGGAGATAATATTATCATGAAATACATTAAGCAATTTATGAATTGGTTTTGTTCCCTAGGGATTGGAGTGATATTTAAGACATAAAAATATTCTATCAAACCCTAGGAATTTTGTGTATAATTCTTCAAGGATGATATATTACACTATAATTTTATTATCAACAAGTTTATTACCAATTTATAATCATCATAAAACAAAATTTCTCTAGTGTTATGTTTGAGGGAAAATTGTAGGCTAGGACTAAATCTCATAATTTAATGAGATTATTCATGCCAAGGAACTACAATTTTGTATGTTGTTAAGTATTATTTTCCTCTAGGGTTAATTAAAATGACTCATACACCTAAAACCTGTTCTAAACATTCTCCATTAAATCATAGGGTATAAAGCTCTAATAAATCATCATGATCTTCTCTATATAGAATGTATTTTGTAGCTATAATGTAAACACAAATGTCATATGAGATAAATTTTTATATGTTAGAGCATGATATTATTAGATTTCCCATTTAATTATGGGGGAGTGGGGGGTACTTACACTCACTATGAATGTATTATATAATATTGTAACTTCATAGTAGATCTAGACTATTCACTATTAGGTCATAGATCTAACAATATAAATTATGTTGGTGCAGGTTTGCCCTAATATGTAACCATTTTTTGATGTGAGGGAATTATAATCATCTCATCACACTATGTGTGAGTGAATAGGAGATTTCAATGGATATATTTCATATTTATCTCTTCATTTGTTGGATTTAATAAGAGAAGAATTATTTATTTTTATGTGGATGTACCCCATATTGGGTGAACCACATTAAATTTGTCTCTCTTGTATTATGTTTTCTACATTTTATTTCCATCTTTATTTCATTTCTATATGTTATATATACCTAACACAAATTGTAGTTCCTCATTCTTAGAATTACATTTTAAGATCAAGTGTTTCATTTAATGATCCCACTCAACTCTGATTTGATTGGGTATGCCACTCTAGGGCAACTACATATGGGAATAATCAGCTACCATGTACCCATTATGCATCCTAGACTATTTATTGTTTAAAAACAAACCATAATCTTTTGGGATTTGAAATACCTAAATATATAAGAATTGTTGAAATCAAGGTTTAAAGGCTAGTTCCATGTGAAGATTTAGTAATTCACATACTACTTTAACTTTACACTTGTCTAACTAAACTATGATTTTCTAAGACTTAACTAGTGACAATCCTAGATTCTTATAGATACTATCAAATCCAATTTTACTCAATAAAACTACTTTATTATGAGTAGTGTATTATGAAACTTATGATTTGTAGTTATTATTTTTATATATGATCTAAGTATTAACCAAATTTTGACCCCAAGTTAAAATGGGTCAACCCCTCTAAGTTTAAAATTTTCATAGGGATATCAAATATTGTATATAGTATTTTAATGGTCTTAAATGGATCAATGTGATCACACTTGGCCTTACTTTTCTTGGTCCATGGTTTGGTCTCATGTATACTTGGCTAGTCCTAGGGGTCATTTATGAGATCCTGGTGTTGTTAAATGTATTAAAATGTTTGATATGTTTAAGATTAATTATAAAATGTTATTAATGTAAATTTAAGTTGAAAATATCATGTGTTAACATTTTATTATGTTTGTATGTGCTAAATATCATTTTGGTCACCTTTTGGCCTATTTGGAAGAGTTGTATGTACCATCTTCAAATTTAAACATTTTAATAAGGTTACACAATGTACCTAATGTCATAAAATGTTCATTAATGGTCAAAGACTAACAAAATTTTAGGTTTAATGCCTAAAATGAGCAAAACACTCCTGTACAATCACTTTTGGGAACTTTGACTAACCATAGTGACCTTCTTTTAGATAAGAACAATGTTGAAGACCCATTCAAAATAATCCACTAGTTTGATAAATTTAACATAAAGTAATTTAATGATTTCCTTATGACATAAAGTGGAAAATTTGGGTGGAATTCTTTTTTGATGCATAGGATTATCATTAGGATAAGTAATTATGTTATTCACCATAATGTTAGGGTCAATTCTAGGCATGTCCTTGTAGGACCAAGCAAAAACCTCATGATATTTGTCAAAGAATAAGCTAAAATCATCATGTTTAATAGGTGATAGTTCATGAGAGATAGTAATTGGTTAAGGATAAGATGGAGTACCATATTCAATGTGAGTGGTTTTTTCAATAATCATGGCATTACCATCTTGAAAGTGGTATGGTATATTGGGTAAGGTAAAATTTAGAATTGTGTTTGGATAAATGATAGCAATGAAGTTATTAAAGCAAGGAGTTTTAGTTTTGAAATTCCCAAGTTTATGATGTTGCTGAGGAATTTGAGTTTCTTGGGCATAAGTAACTCAAGGATATCTTCATAACTAGGAAAGGTATGAAGAGGACCATAATACTTGACATATACTTAAAGATATAGAGTTTTATTTCCATGGTGATCATACTCAATGTATTTGATGAACATAGGTTACCTTGGTATCTAGTGTAATTTAAGGAGTAGAAGAAGTAGATAGATTAGAAGGGGTTGGTGTCTTAGTGGATTCATTGATGGAAGAAGGATCAAAGGTAATGATTATATTAATAGGTGGTAAAGAATATGTAGGAGCTTTTGGAGTTTTGGAAGGTGTAATTTTCTCTACCACCCAAGAATTATCAATAAGAGGAGAATTGGTAGGAGGTACATGACCCTCAATATTTAAGGTATGATCTAAAAAAATGGTATGAACATCCTGATTAAAAGCATGAATTTTGGATAAGGCTTCATGATAATGTTGGATCCAAGTCTCTATATTGAGCTTGGGACATTATATAGTTATCATCATATGTTGGATAAATTGTACATGCTTGAAAATCAAGGGGAGTCTCAAAGGGTGAAATCATGATATTAATAAATATATGAGGCTATATGATGAGAGGATCTTGAAATAATTTAGCCACTCTAAAATTATTGTAAGTGAGGACATATTTAGGTAAAGAAGTCTCCTACACATTGCATGGATGGGGAAAATTAGTAATCTCATCAATAAGAAGAATAGTATGATCCCTAGGTACTAGATAAGGAGGAAGCAATTATAAAATGCAGGGAGGTAACTTCATAGTATTACAAGTATGTTGTAACTCATTAGGTTCATCATCATCATAATTCACAAGAGTAACTTGTAAATCATGATTCATGTTAATGAACTCAGGTAAAAGATCACTATTAATCTTAAGAATCATAGAAATTTGATATTATGATTAGGATTAGGAATTTTAATTATCCATGGATTGGGATCAGTGTCATGCTTATACCATTTTACATTATTTAATAATTTAATACATTGGCTATCTAAAGAAGCAATGGCCCTCATTCGATGATTTCGTGGATGACCAAGGAGTATGTTGTAAGATAAGGGTAAGTGAAGGACCATAAGCTTGGTTTGAATATTATTAGTTCTAATGGTTAATGGAAGATAAATGTAACCAAGTGGCTTTTGATTAGTCTTATCAAAACCATGACAAGTAATATGGGTTTCCTTGAGAAGATCCTTGTTATAACCAATTTGTTGTTAAAGATATAAAGATATCACATTAGTACCAAAACCTTCATCAACTATAACTTTATGGATAAGAGTGGTATTAATGGCTAATTTGATGAAAATTGGTGGATCATCAACACAAAAGATAATTTCATCATTGCTCATGTCCTCTTCAAGGAATTCAATAAAGGGCTTGGAACAAGGACACATAATTTCAATAGTAATTAGGTTGGTCGGTTGAGATTTAATGTAAGGTGGTTCTTTATCTAAGGAGGATGGATCATCAATTTCTTAGAGTTATTGCATAAATAATTTATGATGGTAGGGATAAGTATGAACCAACTCCATAAGTGGAATCTTATAAGGCATAGATTTGAGTTCTTCAATAAAGCTCCAATGAGACTTAGAAGATTCAACATGAGGTTTAAAAGGTAAATTAGTTTTTGGAGGAAAAGTTGTAGTTGGAGGATTGAAAGGAGGATATGGTTCTTTTTAGGATTTTTAGTCAAGATTAGTGGTGGTAATATCTTTAATAAGTTGTTCCTTGAAATATCGATTCTTAAGCTTGGTAATAAGATCTTTATGAGCTAGTTTACGAAAATAATTGACCTTAATAGTATTGACATATTGAGAATTATTAAAATATTGTTCATAATTATCATCAATGGCATAAACATCCTTGTTATTTGATTGATTATTTGAAGAATATTTTTGGTTATTAGAGGTAGAAGCTTTGGAAGATTGTCATTTTTTAGAAGCATTGATGTATTCTTGATGACAAAGATTGATCATAGCTTCATGATTGAATGAATCACCAAGCATATCTGAGATAGCAAATTTAGTAAGTGATCTACAAGATTCATGAGAATTCCCAATGTTTGCTAGGAAATAATAAAATAAATTAGGGTCATACACCTTAGGAGGAGCATTGGGATAGATGAATGGTTTAGAAATTGGTAAAAATTATTTTATTTGCTAAATCAAAAGAGGTGAATAAGAAGGTGAAAGAATATCAGTTTTGGAAACTCCTGGTTTGGTTTATAGAGTATTACTAGTGATAGCATTATATGTTTGGAAAGATCATTTAAGAAGTTTAGGATTAGGTTAGAATTGATTCATAATAAAGTCTTAATGTTTAGTTTGATCAAAATATTCATTAAGTATTTTGGTTTAAAAGGTTCAAAACTTATATTGGAGAGTGGGAGTCAAAGTAGTGATAAAGAGTTTGAATAAGTTATCATCAGTCATGTTATGGTCAGCTTTATGGGCCAATTATTTCAATATTTTGATAAAGTCATGAGTTTATTTAATGGGAGATTGCATAGCATTGATAAAGTGGATAAGACAATTTTTAGAAAGATCATTGTGTTGAAACTCTTTGACTAAGGGATTAACCAAATCTTCAAGTTGCCAAATAGAATGTTAGGGAACTTGACTATACCATTATAATAAATTTGTAGTGAGTTTTTTCACTAATATTTTAGTAGTGGAAAAGGTATTAGTTTGGATCCACTCTTTATAAAGATTTCTAAATGCTTTGAGAAATGAGTCAGGGTCCTTAGACCCATCATCTTTGATAGTTGGATATATGTTCCCAATATCAATGACAATAGTGAAGGGGGATAAAGTCTCATTTTGAATAGTTTGAAGCATCTTGTTATTAATTATGGGTTGAGGAATAACATTGCCTGAGGTATCCTAAAGAGGTGGAGGAATGTAATTGGGATTCGCTTGAGGATGGATAGTTGGAGGTTGATTAGCCAAATTAATTAAATGTTGTTGAAGTTGTATCATTTTTTTTATGTTAGAATTTTTCATTATGATAATTTGTTGGATAAACTACACTAAAATTTGATTTGTATCAGGAGGTGTGTTGGTGTTGGTAAGAGCACTCCCCAAATTATTGTTAGGGGCAGGATTAATAGAACAAGGATTATTAGTGGATTTTTATGTAAACTTGTATCAATTAATCCCACATTAGTTTGAATATTTTAAAGATGAGAAGTTTATTGGTAAGTATAGAAAGGATTAGATCCATCAACTTCATCTTGAAGTATTATTTATACCATATTACAAGTCACAGATGAAGGATGAGAAGATGTGCCCCTAGATTGATGGTTCTCTTGGGAGGAAAAGAGAGGAAGAAATGAACATCTCATATAGTATCTAAATGGATTCAAACTATACAAGAAGATTTCAATAGGAGATTTCATTATGACTGAAGAGAGATGAACATAATCCAAAATAAGGGAAGATAGAGAACTAAATTGACAAACAAGGAAATCAAAAAGTGTTATAAGGTTGACTAGGTCAACCTAACATAGAAAATAGGGACTATAAATGGTACAAGGTTGACTAGGTCAATCCAATATAGTGAACAGAGTCTAGAAAAAGATACAGGGTTGACTGGGTCAACCTAGTACAATAAGTAGGGAAAATTAATAATCCTATAATAGATTCTGAATTGAAATAAGATAATTTTTTTTCAAGTAATGTAAATAATAAGAACATAATGTAAACCAAAAATCAATTGGATTAATGTTGGCTAATCTAATTGAGGCACATAACATGAAACCTTGTACCAATATTGGCTAGTGAAAGTTTTTGTAATATAAGATTCAATTGAGCAAAGAGAAAGTATTCAACTTGGAAATTAAATAGCTAACTAATTAGCCAACCTAAATAATTATTATATTATTAGAATATGAATTTAGATGTGATAGGAAGTTGGCTGTAATCAAGGAACTATAAGGCATCTAAGGATGGTTTTAGGTAGATTGGGTTGAAAGGGATATATAGTGGTAATGATATATGTTTAGTATTGGGGCCTACCCCCTAACTTCACACACTAAAACAATAAGGGTATTAGGTGCTTAGCCAAAATATACCATTAACCATGCTTTATACTTGACCAGAACACCAAGTTAGCTTCCCCCTTGGTGATGAAATTAAAGTAGGTTGTCCTTGGGTAGTCAAATGTTAAAATGTTGGTTTATATTTGTTGATTTGGTCATGTATGAATAAAACAAAAAATATTGAAAATAAATTGTTAATATAAAACCACCTTATTAATCTATGTGATCTATTATAAGCATTTAAGTAACAAGAAAAGAAAGTTTGAATTAATTTCTAGCATATAAGGTTAATTCTAACTTTGAATAAGGTATAGTGTTGATATAGTCAATAGTGCATGTAAAAAATATAGAAAAGGGTCAACATGTTTGATCTTATACTATGAATGTAAGGTCTAAAAATGAACAAGATTGACAGAGTTGACTTAGTTATCCAGACATCACATAGAACATAGAACTAGGTCGACAGGGTTAATCCAATTGACTATACAAGTTTTAAAGACTACAAACTATAAAAGGAAAGACTGTAAAGAAAGTGATGGAGATTTATAAATGAACCTTGGTGGATAAAATATGTATATAATGAATATTTTTGTTGAATAACCTTGATATATGATTATAAATTCTACTAGCTAGGTTAATTGGGTCATCAAGCTTTACAAAAACCTATTGTTGAGTGCATGGAATGTATAGGGTCAACTAGGTTGACCTAATATGATAAAAAAAGGATGTCTAAAAGTCTGTCAATTATATTGGATCAAATTAGTCTAGGTTGGTAGTCTGTAAGTCTAAAAACTTATACTAGGTTGATTCAGTAGCCTGTACTTAAAAAATTGTGCATAGAAATTAGAGTTGGGTTAATGCAGTTAACCCAATATGGTAAATATATGATAAAAATAATGAAATAAAGTGAAAAAAATCTATAAGGGTTAGTATACATTGGGTTCACTAGAATGTATACAATCAAAAATGCATCATGTCTATAAATCAATCCTAGCTCAAAGAAGATAGAGTTTACATACAATTCTAATTGGGAATATATTTATTAAGCAAGAGCATGACCGATATGGGGATCTACTAGGCACAATTATGGGATAAATTATCATAGTACACCATACTAGGAAGGGTTCTAAATTTTACAATATAACACAATCATGTAACAACCCTAAAAGAGTCTTAGGTTTTGATATTCACTCTATCCTAATAAATAAGAAAGTAAATCTAATCTAGTGTGCACCAAAGCTTGTGTCACACCATGGGGGCTTAGTAAATAATCAAAACATACATATGAGAATATTAATTAATATAAGTATGAGTAAGACCCTAAAACATGGAATATGAAGAGTAATATTATTTGATCCAATACTTATACTACTTCTATCTACTAAATAGATGATAACAAAATTAGAATATAATTACTTAAATTTGAACCTATCAAGACTTGATCTCACCCTTGGCCAAAGGGGATTTAAAAGAGATTATGGTTTGTAAGGATCACTAAGAAAGGCCAAAGCATCCAAGACTTATCCATAAGACTAAATTCTCCAAGTAGAAACCCTAAGCTAAGACTCCTCAAGTAGAATGGGGGAAGAGTAAATTATAAATAAGCACAAATAAATAATAACTATTGATTTTATATTAAAATAATGATGAAATGATATTGTATTTAAAGGTAGATCTCACCCTAAATCCTTTTGAATATTTAGGTTGTACAGGGTTAACCCAATTGAACTTGTATGTTTTTGAGAGATAAATCACTATGTCTTGAGATAGGTTAGATGAATGGATAACAAATATCTCAAGTGAAAATACCTAAAAATAATATAGGCTCAACCTAGTTGACCCTATACAATAATCAAAGGCTAAAAACTATACAACATCAACCCAATTGATGTAATATAGTCATCTAGTGAAAGGGGATCAAGGAGATGAAAAGAGCGATATAAAGGGAGAATGGATAGAGGAGTGTGAAAGGGATGAGTAATATCTTAGGGAATTATTTCAAGATATGGTTGGATTTGTAATAATGTGGCAATAAGGGACAACAATCCTATAAAGCACCAAATGTCTACCCACCCCTTTCTTGGTACACCCTTTAAGGTGTAAACTAAAATATATTGAGTCTAAATGGGTTCATACATGATGAAAGGTATCAATATTTGATAAGAGTTTAAAATATTATGTATTCACTTCCCACATAATCAAATGGATACACAAACCTACCTAGGTTCATGAAAAGTATTTGCTTATTTGAGAGGGTTAAAGTTGTGTAATAAGTTTGAGGAAATTAAATCCATTTGGAAATGGTTTTATAATGTCATAAATATCTCATGTATACCCTTAGACCTAAAAATAAAGATAGAAAGAAGGACAAGCTCTATTCACTCCTAACAAGCCTAATACCATACACAAACCATAAAGTACAATCATGAACAAAGTGGATTTTTTGGGGAAAGGTGATAGTTTGAAGGTGTTGGGAAGTTTATATACATATTTTAGACCTTAAAAAATCATAAAAAATATATGAAAATTAGGAAAAGTGCCATTTAGGCTCTCAAGACCATCTCGAGCTCCTCTAATGGGTGATTACATTTCGAAACATTTTTTTCTCGCCTATTGTAACTAATTCATGGATCTATGTGGTTTCAAAGGATGGTAGTGAGGTTTCCACACTTAATTATTGTGGAATCAATTATTTTTTTAGGTCCATCATCTTCATGAACAAAGGCTAATGTGTCAACCACTCTCTAATGGCTTGCTTACAACTTGAGAGACACCATGTTTCACTTATAAATTTTATGAGTTTTTGCATAAGACCTAATCATGTTTGTAGGTTATGTATGGGTCCCCTAAATACAATATTGTGGAATTAGGAGAGATAAAGAGGATATGTTCTTTATGGAAAATCTTTAGAAACCTAAACCACTCTAAACCCTCCTAAAAACCTAGTAGTGACTAGTCAAGAGAAATGTACTTTTAAATAACATGTAATGACATATTTTGAATATATAAACTCATGTATATTATTGATAACTCTAATTTTATTCTCCATGAGTAACTTTTATGTAATTTAAATTGTATGGACTACAATAAATGTACTATTTTGCATGGTTTTTTGTTTTTTGGGGGGTTTTGAGAAAGGATAGCTTTAAAGATATTTCCATATGGAACCTAAAATTTATTTCATATAATCAAGATAAAAAAATATGCATAGGACATCCTATAAGTGATATAACAAAGCTTCTTTTCCAAGGTAGTCCTAAATAGGCCTAAAATGAAACTAAGTTTTAAGGCCATTTCATAGTTCTCACACATCCACAGGGTCTTAGGGCCACAAATTTGACATGGAGATTAGTGATATACTATGTAAATTTAATGACACTCTTTTTTATGATTTAACATGTGTGTGAGAGGTTTGGAGTAAATAAAAAGGGTTTTAGGCAAGCAATCCTAATTAAGGAGAGAAAAAGATAGAAAAAGTCACTTCCACTCACTTTCAAGACTTTAAACTTGACATAGAGATGTAAATATTATAGGGTTATCAAATATGTCCTTATTTTATCATTACCATCTACATAATTTCCTATATAAGGAGGATTACATGATTTTAGGGTTATAAGGAAACTAGACCTGATGAGAGCTTAAGAAGTAAAATAGAGTCTTGGGAGTTGTTCCAAGAACAAAAATATATTTTTCTAGGTATGGTAATATATTTTAAGTCCATCCATGGAGATAGAGTGACTTGGATAAGATGATCTCGAGTTTTGAGATGCTTGGACAATGTTAAGCATGGGAAATGAAGAGTTTCAAGACAACCATGCATAGAATGATGATTGCTATTGGAATGTTAGATCATAGGAGTTTCTAAATTATTGATAGGTGTAAAATAATTTGTATAATAGTACTTAATTATGAATTTATAATTAAAATTTTCATTTGTCACTTCTCATATATAAATAAAGATAATTTGGAAGAGTTGTGTGAGGTGTCAAGCAGAGTTTCTAACTCCTACACCACTTGGAGAATGGAGTATATTCAAAAGAGAGACACATGGATTTATAAGTCTATTAGGATAATTATGCAACTAATTTCTTATTTTAACTTATGGTGTACACTTGGAAGTCTCCTACTATACCCCCTTTCTCTCTCTTCCCAATTTTATATATAAGCATCCACTTTTGGCCTTATAATATATCTACATTTAATATGGCAAAGCCCTCATAAAATGACCACTAATTTTTCCTTTGAATAAAATATTTCAAACTAGTTTTGAGTTATCAAATTATAGCTTAAAGTGTGTGAAATAGTTCAGAGTGAATAACAAGTGAAGTTGATCTCTCCTTATGTTCATCTCACTCTTTCATGCTTGGTTTAAGTATTTTTATTTTCTAATAGGTCATATAAAGTGTAAATGGTTGTGTTTTTTGTCTTTAAGTGTAAAGAAGGATATTAGTGTATATTATCAGACCTACTAATCATATACATGTTATCACTCTAGAGTGCACCCTACTTGAAGATGTGTAAAACACACCTTCTCTCCTATTGATACAATTGGATCTTTTTAGAGTGTGGGTGACTTTGTATCGAGAATAACCTCTAGAGAGGGATGGTTTTTTAAATATTTATCTATTAAAACTAAACTATTTTGATTTTTTTGTGATGAAAAGGGAGAAATAAATTGAAATGGGAAATCCTATCTAAATGGGGTAATGCATGTGAATGATTGATATTATCTAAAAGATTTATAAAATTGATTAAGACAAACCTATTAATCTAAAATAAAACTCTACATTTAATCTTAAATAGTAGTGTTTCAAAAGAAGGCTTGAAAGAAGCTTGCAAAGCAAATTCTATTCCTAGTTCTTCAAATGACTTGTAGAGGATGAGATTTTCACAATAGGTGAGGAAAGGACATGAAAATGGAATATATATATATCAATTATATGCTAGTACACAATCAAAATAATACACTCTATTCTATTAAAAAAAACTCATATGCAAAATATTTCCTTTATTGATAAATGATGCCAATTACAATTTATGTTCTGCTTCAGGAATTCTTGAAAAATGGCTTCAAAAAGCCAATATATAAGTCTAAACATTAAATAAAGTGAAATAAACATGGAAAATATAATAGTTAGTATTATTTGAGTTAAAATACGACTAAAATCCTTTTACAATATTAAATAAAGGCTTTAAAATCTTCCAAGTCTTCAAAAATTGCATGTTCTTCATTTTTGGCATAGAATTGAGAAATGGTGGGCCCTTGTTGACTTGTCAACCTTCCTTGCATGAAAATCATGTCATAAATTAGAATATAACTCCATATTGAAAGTGATTTTAAGTTATTTAAAGTATTTATCTTTCATGAAAAGCATGGGAGATGCATGAAACTGGTCAATCGAAGAGATTTTACCCTTAAGGACTAGTTAACTCAACTTGAGCTCAACTTGCATGAATTGAAACTTGTGGGTTGAATTTATAATGATATATCCACTTATAAAACATATATTACATTTTGTAACTCCAAAATTAATACATTTGAAAAATTTTAAATGAAATTCTTTACCTGCTTGATTGACTAATTAAGCCTATTAGGTTTCATGGCATTTGGACTCAATGAAACCTACAACAAGATGCCATGAAACCTAAAAAAATTAAATATACTTTATAAAAAAAATCTCATCACAATATATTTTATTTTGACGAGTAAACACTCACCATTCAGTCAATAGGGCTGACTAGGCCTATTTTCCTCCATTTTCTTATAGATTGGCCATTTTGATTGAGCTAGTTGGGACACTTTCAGGATCATTTATGACCAAAATAAAATTTTAAGATTAAGAACAAGTCTTATTATTTTATATTCATTTATTATATTTAATTGAAGTGTCATGTGCTTCATTTTACATGCTTTTTTCCACAAAAAACATGATTTATGCCCTCATCTATAAATATCCATGCATAAAATTTAAATTTATGGAATCTTATTTGACTGTAATTTAAATTTGAATTTTTTTAATGTTTATCTAAGACAATTTTATGTCAATAGAATCATCTTTTTCCAAAACTAGTTTTTTGAGGGTTTAGGTAGACTTTGAAGCTAAATCTTCAAAATGATGATTCATGAAGTAGAGACATCCAAATCCCAAAATATTTTCATTTATATGTAGAAAACTGACCCCTATAACATACTTGAAAATATTGGGTTCCAATTCAAAATATATAAAATGTTAACATGTGGAGAAATCTAGTTGTGGGGTTTTGACTACATTCTAAGCTGCCTACACTTTTAATGGTTGTTCATAAATCAAAACCACTAAAATTGTATAATTTTTTTAATTAATTATAATTAAATAGGATTAATCAAAAAATACTAAGATATTTCATCAAAAATTCACACGTGGTGAAATATTTGAGAATCCAAACAAGAGGCTAGGAAGGGTGTCTAAAACTAAAAAAATAAAAATTTCACCAAAATGAAAATAAATCTTCATATTATTACCAATTCTTGAAAAAATCATCATGGGGATTTTACCATGCTATTAAGACACTTTGAAATCACATTTTTCTTGAAAAGTTGAAAAACCTCTTTTTGGCCTCTATGTATGTTTGCTTGTAAAAGCATGTATGAGCATGGTTTGATTAAAATTTAGAGTTTTAACACTATTTAAAGGTCTTATTATGATATAAAAACATCATTTCATGATTTTTGAACTTTTACCTAGACTTAGAAACCTCTGTGGCACTCTAGAATGATGCCTGCTCCAATGGTGTTCTCCAACAGACATGCTAAGGATTGTTACAAAAAAACAAGTATATCCACTCATCTAATGGAAACGAAACTTTTTTTATAAGGTTATCCAACTCATGATGACCCTATGTACAAAATTTAAGATCCTAAAACTACTTGTACCTCCTAGAAAGTTCAACTTTCTCTTAAAATTGATCCCTATGTATGGATTTTCTGCATATTTAAACTTGGAAATGTTCTTTTGAAATGATAATGACCCATTTACAATCCATTTTTGAAAATTTTGACAAAAATTAGGGATTTTTAGGCCACAACACATTATTCTAACCATTGTGAAAGGGTTAATTACCAGTTTTAAGAAAGTTTTTTATGATAGGGGTAGTAATTTGGCCTTGATAGGCCAAAATACTAAATTTTTTTGTGACTTTCAGGGGTTAACTAGACATATTTTAAAATAACATAGAAACTTTAGCTAAAATTGACTTGGATAAACACTAATTTTTGGAAGATCTTTTGTAGACAAATACACACTAAGACAACTGACATAAACAACAACAAACACATACACGTATGCACTTAGAGGAAAGGACAACAACAACTTGGGAAGGTAAAAACAACACTAAAATCATGTGTATATATGCAATTAAAGGAAAGCAATAATAATAAGTCTACTATAAACAAGCTAACCTCCAACTTGTTGGCCCTCCTAGATCAAATGGAAAGCTATTTGATGAACCATGAAACTTTGAAACGTGATTGGTTCCTTTTGATATATCTCTTCTATAAATGGGAACAATTATATGTTGATGTGTTTTATATGATGTAACTAGACCTCTAAATTCCATTCTTAGGTACATGGATTAAATATATGGATATAGGATCCAATCATCTTCCTCCCATATTCTCCTTTATTGCATCAAGAATGCTATTTATACCTCATTCATAGGTTGATCATGATTCAACACATTATAATTCAATGCTTGTGTTGACAATTTAGATAGTATACCTAGATTGATGTCTTCATTTGAATCCATTTGAGGTGGTACTTTGTCAAATTCTTTAGATCTTTGATAAACATCCAAACATGGTTATATTATGACTTTAATTTCTTCCTAATGAATAGCTGCAATAGTACTCTTTACAAGATATTTATCAATATCCACTTCGGGTGAAGATGGAACATCAAAATTTTCAAAAAAACTCTCCAAGTCATCCTAAAAGGCTTCTTCATCATGATCAATTAAAAATACATGAAATTCATCAGTATTCTTACCATTTGAAACATGTTGATCACATATTTCTACCTTTTGGATGAATTCAAATGAAATTTCTTGATCTACTGCACTTGTCTCATCTTTATCAAGATATTCTCCATCATAGAAATGGCTCTATATGAGTTGTTTTCATGGCTAACTTTTGGAGAATTTTTTTTTTTGTACTTCATCTATCTCAGCTTTTGAAAACTCTTGAGAATCCTCCTGCAACTCCTTGTTCATCATGGAAAACTAAATCATTTTTACCCTTTACAAGTGGTGTCCCAACTATGATTTCTTCTTCTTGATCACTCAAGTCACCTTTATTTTCTATCTCTTTTGCTACACCCTCTTGGATCACCTTCCCCTCATCTCTACACTACACTTTTTTCTTGAATGACTTTCTATGAGGGAAAGGATTTAGGCTTATGAGGAGGAAGAGATGAAGGTTGAATATCTTACTTGAATTCAACATCTTAAATGATGCTTGATTGTTCCTTTTTCTTTCTTAACTTCATGATTTGGTTTCAAGATGGGAAAGATAAAGGCTCTTTTTTGACCTTTTGATTTTAGTTCTCCTCTTTCCTTGTCTTCAGCTCCAACTCTCTGATTTGCTTATCAATATTCTTCTAGAATATCTTCTCTTTAAATTGGTTAGTGATCTCAATAGTAGGCTATGCCATAACAATCTTCTTTTTTATTTAAAGTTCTCTTGGATAGAACTCCAAGAAGGGAAAGATTGAGAAACATATAAAGAATTTGGAAAAATCAAATGGGCTCTTAGAATGGTCTCTTCAGAAGGAATGGATGGCATAAAAGGAGAGTGAGGTTGGCCCTATTGTTCTTGAGGCCTTTTAGTTTGTCCTCAATACTTTTAATGTAACCACTTACATCCATCATCTCACTAGTGAGATGGTTCTAATTGGCTCTCTCAATAGGTGTCCATTTCTCTTTCATTTTCTGTAAAGACTCTCTCACATAATGTATCTGGTGAATAGGGGTATCTTGGCCATAATAGCTCTAGGAGTAAAACTCTAGTGCATGCTTTTTAAGGATCACTAATGTTTATTTGAGTGTTGGTATGGATTGGGTAGATAAAAAATTGCCATGATTAGGTTGGATAGATGGGTAGTATGGCTCATGATAATACTAGTAAGGGGTAGTATTATGATAGAATGGTTGTTCGTAGGGAGGATAAGGGTAGTACTCTTGCATATATGATTGATATCGATCCTCATACTCCTAGTGAGGATCATAATGTGGCTGGTCATATTGATTATAGTGAGGATCATATGGATTCATATTGAAACAATAATTTGGAGACCATTAGTAAACCAAATGTTGAAAGTAATTGATACTAAAATGATACCTCATCTTCTGAACTAGCTTTGAGTGGTTAAAATTTACACTCATATTCTGAATATCCCACTAGGCATGCTAGAAATTGTTATCACTCTAGAGTGCACCCTACTTGAAGATGTGTAAAACACACCCTCTCTCTAGTTGATACAATTAGATATTCTTAGAGTGTGGGTGACTCTGTACTAAAAAGACCTTCCAAAGAGGGATAGTTCCCTTATGTTTTATCTATTAAAACTAAATATTTTTATTTTTTTGGAATGAAAAGTGAGAAATAAACTAAAATTGGAAATCTTATCTAAATGGGGTGATGTACCTGAATGATTGATATTCTCTAAAAGCTTTCTGAAATTGAGTAAGACATATGAATCTAAAAGAAAACTCCACATTCAATCTTGAACATTAGTGTTTCAAAAGAAGGCCTGAAAGAATAGTGTAAAGCAAATTATATTCCTAGTTCTTTAAATGACCTGTAGAGAATGAGATTTTCACAGTAGGTGAGGAAAGGACCTAAAAAATGGGATATGGATCTCACTTATATGCTGGTACACAATAAATAAATACACGCTATTTTGTTAAAAAAACTCGTATGCAAAATATTTCCTTTATTGATAAATGATGCCAATTACAATTTGTGTTCTGCTTTAGGAATTCCTATAAAATGGCTTCAAAAAGCCAATATATAAGTCGAAAACCTTAACTAAATCCAAAGAGGCATGTAAAATATAATTATTTATTTTGATTTTATTAGGATGAAAATGGAGAGAGAAACTAAAATTGGAAATCTTATCTAAATGGGGTGATGCACCTGAATGATTGATATTCTCTAAAAGCTTTCTAAAATTTAGTAAGGCACATATGAATCTAAAAGAAAACTCAACATTCAATCCTGAGCATCAGTGTTTCAAAAGAAAGCCTGAAAGAAGATTACAAAGCAAATTCTATTCTTAGCTCTTTAAATGACCTATAGAGGATGAGATTTTCATAGTAGGTGAGGAAAGGACCTAAAAAATGGGATATGGATCTCACTTATATGCTGGTACACCATCAAAAAATACACTCTATTTTGTTAAAAAAAACTCATATGCAAAAGATTTCCTTTATTGATAAATGATGCCAATTACAATTTTTGTTCTGGTTCAGGAATTCCTACAGAATGGCTTCAAAAATACAATATATAATTCTAGAATCTTAACTAAATCCAAAGAGGCATGTAAAATATAATTATTTATTTTAATATTTTTGGGATGAAAAGGGAGAAAGAAACTAAAATGGGAAATATTATCTAAATGGGGTGATGCACTTGAATGATTAATATTCTCTAAAATCTTTCTAAAATTGAGTAAGACACATATGAATCTAAAATAAAACTCTACATTCAGTCCTAAACATTAGTGTTTCAAAAGAAGGCCTGAAAGAAGATTGCAAAACAAATTATATTCCTAGCTCTTTACATGACCTATAGAGGATGAGATTTTCACAATAGGTGAAGAAAGGACCTAAAAAATGGGATATGGATCTCACTTATATGCTGGTACACCATAAAAAAATACACTCTATTTTAAAAAAAAAAAGTCATATGCAAAATATTTCCTTTATTGATAAATGATGCCAATTACAACTTTTGTTCTGCTTCAAAAATTCTTATAAAATGGCTTCAAAAAGCCAATATATAAGTCTGATACCTTAAATAAATCCAAAGAGGCATGTAAAATATAATTATTAGTCTTTTTTGAGTTAAAATAATACTAAAATCCTTTTACAATATTAAATAAAGGCTTTCAAATCTTCCAAGTCTTCAAAAATTACATGTTCTTCATTTTTGGCATAGAATTGAGAAGTGGTGGGCCCATGTTGACTTTTCAACCTTCCTTACATGAAATTCACAAAATAATTTAGAATATAACTCCATATTTAAATTAATTTTAAGCTCTTTAAAGTCTTTATATTGCATGAAAAGCATGGGAGATGCATGAAACTAGTCAAACTAGTCAATCGAAGAGATTTGACCCTTAAAGACTAGTTAACTCAACTTGAGCTCAACTTAAATGGATTGAAACATGTGGAATGACTTGGTAACTATATATCCACTTAAAAAAACACATATTTCACATGGTAATTCAAAAATTAATCAATTTGATATATTCTTAATGCCATTCTTTACCTATTTGATTGACCAATTAAGCCTATTAAGCCAATTAGGCCTAATAGCCTATATTATGACATTTAGACTCCATTAAACCTGAAAAATATGCCATGAAACCTGAAAAAATAAATAAATATACCTTTGAAAACTTTTCTTGACACAATATATTCTATTTTTATGAGAAAATAGTCGTCATTCAGTCATTAGGGTTGACTAGGCCTATTTTACTCCATTTTCCTGTAGATTGGCCATTTTAATTGAGCTAGTTGGGACACTTTTGGGATGATTTATGATAAAAATAAAATTTTATGATTAATAATTTTTTTTATGATTTTATCTCAACTGATTATATTTCATTGAAGTGTCATGTACTTCATTTTAGATGGTTTTCTCTACAAAAAACATGATTTTTGCCCTCATCCGTACATATCCATGCATAAAATTTAAATTTATGGAATAATATCTGATTTTAATTGATATTTAAATTTTTTTAAGATTTATTCAAGATGATTTGATGTCAATATAATCATTTTTTTGCAAAACTAGTTTTTTGAGGGTTTAGGTGGGCTTTGGAGCTGAATCTTCAAAATGATGATTCGTGAAGTAAAGACCTAAAAATCATAAAATATTTTCATTTATGTGTATAAAAATAACCCCCATAACATACATAAAAATATTTTTTTCTTATTCAAAATATATAAAAAGTTACCATTTGGAGAAATCTGCTTATGGGGTTTTGACTTCATTCTGAGCTACCTACACTCTTAATAGTTTTCCATAAATAAAAACCAATAAAATGGTCTAAATTTTTTTATTAATTCTAATTACATATTATTAATAAAAATTTACTAATATTTTTCAACCAAAATCCACACATGGTGAAAGATATGAGCATATGAACACAAGAGGCTAGGAAGGGTGTCTAGAACTAAAAAATGAAAATTTCACCAAAATAAAAATAAATATTAACATTATTCAAAATTAATAATAAAATAATCATGGTTTCTATACCATGCTATTAAAACACTCTAAAATCATATTTTTCTTGAAAATTCAAAAAACCTCTTTTTGGCCTTTATGTTTATTTGCTTGTAAAAACCTATATGAGCATGGTTTGCTTAAAATTTAGAGTTTTAACACTATTTAAAGGTATTATTATAATATTAAAATATCATCCCATGATTTTTTAGCTTTTACCTAGACTTAGAAACCTCTATGGCACTCCAGAATGATGCATGCTCCAATGGTGATCTCCAATGGACATGCTAAGGACTGTTACAAAATAGAAAGTATCTCCACTCATCAAATGGCCATTAAAATTTGTCATAATGTTATAAACCTCATTATTACCTTTTTTTTTTTTTAATTAGGTCTTGAAACTACCTATAGCTCCTAGAAAGTTTAAATTTCTCTCAAAATTGATCCATGTGTATGGATTGTATGCATATTTGAACTTGGCAATGCTATTTTGAAATGATAATGAAAATTTAAAATCTATTTTTGTTATTTTGGAAAAAATATAGTGATTTTTAGGCCACACCACATTATGCCAAAAAACTAACAATACCTTGAGAAACACATTGTATTAAACCTTCATATTTCAACACTTTTTTTAGGGAAATATTGGGTGTTGAGATAATTTTTATGAATTATATTTCATAATTTAACTTCAAGTAGGTTTGGGGGATACATATTGGTACATCACCTCTATTATATTAGTGTAATCTTCTTTTATCCCATTTCATTCAAAGTAAGTAGACTAGTGGATAGTTTTAGGTGTGGTGAAAATCAAGATATTCATTCATTTTAGAGAATCATCTCTCCCATATGCCACCCATAACTTGAGATATGTTTCCATGTTACATCAAATTAAAAGAGTGAGGAGTAGACCTCCTAAGGTTTCCAATTTTATTGATAACGCTAATTATGTATGCTACATAATTGACAATCATATTATTTTTTCATGATAAATTATTGTGCTTGATTGAATTTTCATTTGTTTATATTATACTTTATCATCATGTTGACTATGATTCCATTTGTAGATGATTTACATTACAACAATTTATTGATGT